>WWET01005128.1:67627-88604 GCA_011038615.1 Limnodynastes dumerilii
GGGCGAAGCTAGGGTAGCCTTCAGCTGGCGTAAGGAAGGGGCCATACGCCCGCACAGGGGGAGTGTCGGCCCAGAGCACCGATGTTACGCTGAGCGCTACAGCGCTCAGTGTAAAATCGTAGCTCTGGATCAGGCCCCTTGTTGCCATTAACAATAATTGGGTCTGGTCTAACTAGAGTTTTCCGATGGAACTTGTTGGAAGGTTTAAATGGTTTAAGAAGACAGGCATGGAACGTACTAGGAATACGTAAGGATGGAGGTAGTTTCAGACGAAATGATACCGGATTGATTCTTCGGATGATGAGAAAAGGACCAATAAAGCGGGGGCCCAACTTCCTGGATGTCTGATGAATACGAATGTTCTTCGTGGAGAGCCAAACTCTGTCTCCCACCTTGAATTTACAGGGAGAATGATGCTGGTCAACTCTGAGTTTGGAGAGGAGTGCAGAATTAAAAAGAGCCTTCTTAACCTTCTTCCACATGGATTTAAAACGACTGATAGAAGGTAAAATGTTAGGATTTGAAGAATTATCCGGGCAAAATAACGAGGTGGCACGAGGATGAAAGCCAGACTGACAAAAATATGGAGAAAGCTTGGTTGAAGAGTGAGTTGGGTTTACGCAAATTCTGCAAAAGGTAAGTTGTAGGCCCAATCTCTTTGAGAAGAGGAGGAAAAGCATCGAAGGTACTGCTCCAGGATTTGATTCACCCGCTCTGTTTGTCCATTGGACTGTGGATGATAACCAGAAGAAAAGTTGAGTTGAATTCGTAAAAGACTGCAAAAAGCACTCCAAAACCTAGCCACAAATTGCGTTCCACGATCTGATACAATTTCTAGAGGTAGGCCATGCAATCTAAAGATATTCTTCACGAACAACTCAGCAAGTTATTTAGCAGAAGGTAGACCAGTCAGAGGAACAATATGGGCCATTTTGCTGCATCTATCAACAACCACCCAGATGGTGGTGCAGCTGAGTGACTTGGGTAGATCTGTAATGAAATCCATGGAAATGTGAGTCCATGGACGATTAGGAGTCACCAGGGGATGGAGATGACCAATCTGAGAACGTCTGGGTGTCTTGTTGCGTGCACAAACAGAGCAAGAATTGACGAAGTCTTTAACATCTTTGGACATTGCTGGCCACCAGACTGTCCTATTAAGCAAGGCGAGAGTTCTTCGGATGCCAAAATGTCCCGCGGTTCTAGAAGAATGGGCATCCTGGAGGACCACTTCTCAGAATTAAGAAGGCACAAAAAGTCGGTTTTCAGGTCCAGTACCAGGATTCAGATGTTGCATTAGGACAAGTTGGGAGTGTAGATCTTTAGTAAGTCCAGCCAGAATAGTAGTGGAAGGTAGGTTTGGAAGAGGCGGTCCAGCAGATTTTCCCTCAGAAATGAATGACCTGGAAAGGGCGTCTGCCCGTCGGTTGAGAGAACCTGGGCGGTAAGTAATTACAAATGAGTATCTAGTAAAGAACAAGGCCCAGCGAGCTTGGTGAGGGTTTAGCCTTTTGGCAGATTCAATAAAGGCCAGATTCTTATGGTCTGTAAGAACTGTAATACAATGATTCGCTCCTTCCAGCCAGTGCCTCCATTCCTCAAAAGCTAATTTGATGGCCAGAAGTTCACGGTTCCCAATGTCATAATTCTTCTGAGCTGAAGAGAATTTCTTGGACATATAAGCACATGGGTGTAGACGATTATTTTCAGGATATGATTGTGAAAGGACTGCTCCGGCTCCAACATCCGAAGCATCAACTTCAACAATAAAAGGTCGATCAGGATTGGGATGACGCAGGATTGGGGCTGTAGTAAATGCAACTTTCAAATTGTTGAAAGAATTCTTGGCTTTCTCAGACCAATTCACAGTGTCTGCTCCTTTTTTTGTTAAGTCTAAAATCGGTGTAACAAGGACAGAGAACTGTCAAACAAAGCGTCGGTAAAAATAAGCAAATCCGAGGAATCTCTGGATAGCTGAGAGGTCTGTAGGTTGTGCCCATTCAATAATGGCTTGTACTTTGGCAGGGTCCATAGAAAACCCTTGAGGGGTGATGAGATAGCCCAAGAAGAGTACTTTAGAGACCTCAAACTCGCATTTATCTAATTTGGCAAACGATTGATTCTCTCTTAGTTTTTGAAGAACTTGTCGAACCTGGAGACAATGTTCTTGTAGGGAGCGAGAGTAGATTAGTATATCGTCAAGATAGACAATCACGTATGAGCCAAGGAAATCTCTTAGGACGTCGTTAATGAGGTCTTGAAAAACAGCCGGTGCGTTACAGAGCCCGAAGGGCATGACCAAGTACTCATAATGGCCGCTTTGGGTATTGAACGCTGTTTTCCATTCGTCGCTATCACGGATCCTAATTAAATTGTATACACCCCGGAGGTCAATTTTAGAATAAATGACGGTGTCTTTAAGTCTGTCGAATAGGCCGGAGATGAGCGGAATGGGATATCTGTTTTTAACAGTGATTTTGTTCAACGCTCTATAATCAATGCAAGGGCGAAGAGAGCCATCCTTTTTAGCAACAAAAAAAAAACCCTGCAGCCACCGGGGAACGTGAAGGGCGAATGAATCCTTTTTGCAAGTTTTCTTTAACATAAACATCCATGGCTTTACTCTCGGGGATTGACAGAGAGAACAATCTCCCCTTAGGGAGGACTGATCCTGGCAATAGATCGATGGAGCAGTCATACGGACGATGAGGTGGTAACTTGTCTGCTTCTTTCTTAGAAAAGACATTGAGAAAATCTTTGCATGGGAGAGGAACCGACAACTGATCGGTGCAACAGACTCGAAGCGGAAGCTGGAGACAGGAACTGAAGGAATCCCTCCATCGTGTAATCTCTCCCTTGATCCAATCAATTTCTGGATTATGTTTAAGAAGCCATGGGTAACCTAAAACAATCTTTGCAGCAGGTGCTGGGATGATAAAAAATTGTATCTCTTCAACATGACAGGCTCCGACGAAGAGTTGCATGGATTCGGTGATATGGGTAACCCGGCCTTCTGTAGTGGACCACCGTTAAGGCCACAAGCGGTGATGGGAACAGGAAGAGGTTTGGATTTAATTCCCCATCTTCTAGCAGTAGAAGAATCCAAAAAGTTCCCAGCAGCACCGCTATCCACGAAGGCATGAGTCTTCCAGGAGGTATGGTGGGTCTTCAACAAAACTGGAACTAATAAAGAATTGGTGGAGGAGATAAGGTTCACTCCCAGATGAATTACCTCCTCACCATTCACCTGGTGGAGTAATTTCCTGACTGTTTGGATTTCTTCGGGCAATTATCTGCCATATGAGCTTTACCCCCACAATACAAACAGAGACCCACGGAACGGCGGCGTTCCTTTTCCTGTCTGGAGAGCCTGTAGGAACCCAATTGCATTGGTTCATCATCTGAGGTGGTAGGACGAGGTGGCGAGGAGGACGAGTAAGGAAAGACTAGGCTGCATTCGATCTCGCGTTCCTTGAAACGACGATCTATTTTGATAGCCAGTTTCATCAAATCTTCAAGGTACTCAGGAGTGGGATACTGGACTAAGGCATCCTTAATATTTTCCGCAAGCCCTAAGCGGAAATGTGACCGCAAAGCTGGGTCATTCCATTGACACAATGTTGCCCAGGTACGGAACTCTCCTGAAAATTCCTCCACAGATCTTCGTCCTTTTTTGATGGTTCGGATCTTGGTTTCTGCAGTTGCTTCTTGATCCGGGTCATCGTAAATAACCCCCATAGCTGCAAAGAAATTATCCACGGACTGACGAGCAGGATGATCCGATTCCAAGGAGAATGCCCAGGACTGAGGCTCACTTTGAAGAAGGGAGATGATTAGCCCAACTTTCTGAAACTCCGAACCAGAAGCTGTAGGTCTAAGCTGGAAGTAGAGCAAGCATTTATTTTTAAAAAGGCGGTAAGTGCACCGGACTCCAGCAAAGCGATCCGGAAGTGGAGTGTTAACGTCTTGAACCCGTACTTGAGGTTCCGGCGGAGCAGGCTGGGCATGTAAGGCAGCAATAGCTTGGTCCTGGGTTTCTACCTTTGAGGTCAGGTTCTGGACCATTTGACCCAAGTGAGAGACCTGGGTAATTAAAGCTTTAATAGTTTCGGAAGCTGAAGGATCCATATTGCTTAAAGAAGAGGAGGCACTGGAGGATCAGAAGGGTGAGGAGAATCTTCCCAAAATACTTCCTAAAAGTCTTACTTTTTGGCTGGTTATAATGTAAGGACTCTCCGGGTTTCCCTGTGGAGTACCGGAGTAGTCCAGGAGAGAAGTACAGGGTACTCCGGGTTTACCCGTTAAGTACCGGAGTGATCCTCAGGGGAGCCCCGATAGAGTGAGCGAACAAGCTTTCGGGGTCCGGAGTCTTACCGTTCAGGTGGTCTTCACCAGAGCCCCTAGTGGTGGGGATGGGCTGGGCTGCCCCTGAAGGCGTGGTCGTCCCCCGTTGAACTTAAACTCGCTGGAAAGGAAATAAGAGACACCCCACCGTGGACAATCAGAAACAGAGGAACAAATATAGTAGGAGTGAGCAGGATTGCTCAGAAGATACTGAGCAGACAAAACTACACTAAACGAGAAACACGGCACTGAAGACTAAGTGGGTCACGAAGACAGAACAGGACTAACTAGGGCTAACACTCACCAAACACACAGCAGTACCCAGAAGGGACACAAACACACTCAGGCAGGAGAAGATGGGATGACTGGGTTGGTTAATACAATCAGGGGGGTAGTCCCAAGAGAAGAGGCACACAGTAGGTAAGTGGGAGAGGTACTAGGCAGGAATGGAGGGCACTCAACAGTCAGATCACTAGGATAGCACAGGGCTAAACGCTAGGCACACAAGAGAGGGCAAATCACAAAACTGTCAGACTGAACTATAACCAGCACCTGTTACAAGGAGGAGCTGGTATTTAAAGTAACGCTGGCCAATAGCAAGGGAGCCGGAGCACGCCACAGAGGTAATTGGCTAGGGTCCAGGTTGCTAGGATATGCGCCAGACGCTAGCCGCCAGGAGACCAGAAAGTGCGTCCCTGGCAACCATCACACTGCAGGCTAGGAAGCAGAGAGGACGCGCTTCGGAGAAGCAGAGCGCCGGAAGGAGAGGGAAGCATGCTGGACGACAGAGACGGCTGGAGCATCACAGGAACGAGGAGAAGGTAAGGGGAAAGCCTGACTGAGGTACACCGTCCCGCAGCGCTTCCTAACACACCACATCATTATGCCTTGGTATAGATGGTCTTATCCTTGCATGCAATTGCCATATAATTAAATACAAATATAGGGCCGGAGTCACAATCCCGGACGTATTGCATATATGTCCTTAATTTACCGATAATAGCTACTACGCATGCGTAGTTACTATTTTACGTAATCTTAGTATCGTTTTGTTACATAGATTGCGTATATGCAGTCTTTAAGACCGCATATACGCAATCTACATAACAAAATGATACTTAGAATACGTAATATAGTTACTACGCATGCGTATTAGCTATTAGCGGTAAATTAAGGATGTATGTGCAATACGTAAGGGATTGTGAATCCGGCCCAATAATGATTATTTAATAATGATTATGTCCAGTAAATACCATCAGGAATATAAATTAATAATAATAAACATATCAGATTTGTATAATACAATAGGAAAATAATTCTATTGGAAATTTAATTATATGGCAATTGCATGCAAGGATAAGACCATCTATATCAAGGTTATCAAGTTCACTCTCTTCGTCATCAAACATCAATGGCGATGACGCCCAAGATGCTTTGCTTGTCTGCGAGCTGGAATGTTCATGCCCAGCAGCCAAATATGAAATTACATATCTTATATATATACACACTGTAGCGCTGAAATGTAGAAATCACATAAAATTTTTGTCACCAAAATTTTAAATATATTAGAGAGGTGTCTTGAGAAATTGTATCACAAATATTTATTAGCAAATATAATTAAAAAACATATAATAGAACCACATTAAATTCTATAAAAAAATCTGACGTTCCAGGAGCCACAGATAAACAAACGACATTCAGTCCAATATGTAGCACTGGCCAGTGATTGCATTCACAGTGGAGAAGAAGGTATTTGAATTAATGTAGCAAAGCACCAGGGATGCAGTAAAGGGAGATAATAACTTGACTCTGAGAAAATTTTTAATGAATCTCTCATTAGATGTTAGTCAGAAGCAACAGGTAGATGTTCCTTTCAACAAGTTGTTAGTAAGACAGTGAAGGTAGTGCTTCAGTCAGATAATAATAAAATCCTATAGCTCAAGTTATAGAGGCAGGCAAATTAGCAAGCTTATAGAAGTGGTTAGTAAGCAAAGCATAAAACTCCTAGCGTGAAATAACCGCCGGTACCTCGATGGTTGCAATTGCCAGCGATTAGTTGGAAAGTCTTGTATGGTATTAGAAGACCAATGAATTAGAAAGGGGGGAAGGGGAAGGGGTGACTGTGACACCGGGTGCCGGCCGGCAAGCACGACATCCGAACTCGGTTGCCACCTTTCTTACCCCTGTCTGTTGGGAATATACTGCTGGTTCACGCTGACGGGAGTGGCTTTTCACTGCCATGAAGAGTGTCCTCTGTGTGTTAATAGGGCTTCCAATCGGCAGCGGAACTGTGCTCGCGTGCAGCTGATGCTTATAACCTGCTTCTCTGCGTATCTCCTTCACTAGTTCTATGTGACACGAGATGAATGGTGTTACAAAGAAAGGAGTCCCCGGGCAACCTGGTAGTCGGAAAGAACGTTCCTCACGCGTTTCGTTACACTAGTAACTTCATCAGAGGAATAGTCCAAAGATTCTGTGGTCAGCTATAAATAGCATGAATTTTTATCCCATTGGTTGAATATGGAAATTGTTATAATTCTTATAATATCTACAAGACACCTCTATATTGTTAAAATTAATAATATAAATAAAATTAGAAAGAATTGAGACATAAAAATAATAAAAACTAGAGAATACATGTAAAGAAAAAAGAAGAAAAAGGAAAAGAAAAAAATAATAAAATTAGATTATAATATAAAAAGTAGCAATATCCACAATAATGATATTGCGAGTATTGCGAATTGTATTGCATACGGATTTAAGTGGAGAAATAATTTGAACTTACAATATATATTTTTTTCTTTAAAGAATAGCAAAGAATTGACATATGTATTATGGGTCTCCCAACAATTATTCTATGACTCCCCAATAGCATAAGCCCCCCCCAAAAAATAGGAGAAAAGCAATATATACACACATACACCGTATGCTATAAAGCAGTGTCATTATCCAATAAAAATATGACACTATCAAATGTTAAGAATTAGAGAGACTTCATACATTGTGAGTTGGAAATAATTCATCAAAGAGCTCTCATAGTAACTCCCAAGTGGATATAGGTGAATAAATAAATAAATAGGGATCAGTAAATGAAAGACCCAGCACACGTATATTTAATTGGACAAAGATATGTATCCCAATTACACCACTATCAGAAAAATATATGGTTCAAATAAGACAGTTAATTTCCACCGTTTCATTGAGACCATTTGGAGACAAAGGGCCAGATCCAGAGCTACGGCCGCCGTAGCTCTGATGCGCATGCGCCGGGCAGATGTTGCCCGGTGTCACTATGGAAACGCCCGATCGTTGATCGGGCGTCCATAGTAGCGCCGGTGGTGTAATTGGGATACATATCTTTGTCCAATTAAATATACGTGTGCTGGGTCTTTCATTTACTGATCCCTATTTATTTATTTATTCACCTATATCCACTTGGGAGTTACTATGAGAGCTCTTTGATGAATTATTTCCAACTCACAATGTATGAAGTCTCTCTAATTCTTAACATTTGATAGTGTCATATTTTTATTGGATAATGACACTGCTTTATAGCATACGGTGTATGTGTGTATATATTGCTTTTCTCCTATTTTTTGGGGGGGGCTTATGCTATTGGGGAGTCATAGAATAATTGTTGGGAGACCCATAATACATATGTCAATTCTTTGCTATTCTTTAAAGAAAAAAATATATATTGTAAGTTCAAATTATTTCTCCACTTAAATCCGTTTGCAATACAATTAGCAATACTCGCAATATCATTATTGTGGATATTGCTACTTTTTATATTATAATCTAATTTTATTATTTTTTTCTTTTTCTTTTTCTTCTTTTTTCTTTACATGTATTCTCTAGTTTTTATTATTTTTATGTCTCAATTCTTTCTAATTCTATTTATATTATTAATTTTAACAATATAGAGGTGTCTTGTAGATATTATAAGAATTATAACAATTTCCATATTCAACCAATGGGATAAAAATGCATGCTATTTATAGCTGACCACAGAACCTTTGGACTATTCCTCTGATGAAGTTACTAGTGTAACAAAACGCGTCAGTACGTTCTTTCCGACTACCAGGTTGCCCGGGGACTCCTTTCTTTGTAACACCATTCATCTCCTGTCACATAGAACTAGTGAATGAGAGACGCAGAGAAGCAAGTTATAAGCATCAGCTGCACGGGAGCACAGCTCCGCTGCCGATTGGAAGCCCTATTAACACACAGAGGACACTCTTCACGGCAGTGAAAAGCCACTCCCGTCAGCGTGAACCAGCGGTATACTCCCGAAAGACGGGGTAAGAAAGGTGGTAACCGAGTTCGGATGCCGTGCTTGCCGGCCGGCACCCGGTGTCACGGTCGCCCCTTCCCCCCTTTCTAATTCATTGGTCTTCTAATACCATACAAGACTTTCCAACTAATCGCTGGCAATTGCAACCATCGATGAACCGGCGGTTATTTCACACTAGGAGTTATATGCTTTGCTTACTAACCACTTCTATAAGCTTGCTAATTTGCCTGCCTCTATAACTTGAGCTATAGGATTTTATTATTATCTGGCTGAAGCACTACCTTCACTGTCTTACTAACAACTTGTTGAAAGGAACATCTACCTGTTGCTTCTGACTAACATCTAATGAGAGATTAATTACAAATTATCTCAGAGTCAAGTTATTATCTCCCTTTACTGCATCCCTGGTGCTTTGCTACATTAATTCAAATACCTTCTTCTCCACTGTGAATGCAATCACTGGCCAGTGCTACATATTGGACTGAATGTCGTTTGTTTATCTGTGGCTCCTGGAACATCAGATTTTTTTATAGAATTTAATGTGGTTCTATTATATGTTTTTTAATTATATTTGCTAATAAATATTTGTGATACAATTTCTCAAGACACCTCTCTAATATATTTTAAATTTTGGTGACAAAAATTTTATGTGATTTCTACATTTCAGCGCTACAGTGTGTATATATATTTAGTTTTTTACTCTTTTTTAAGAAATTGACACACTTCTTTCTGACTGTTTAGCAGCTACTCTCTCCTCCTTCCTCTTTTCCCTCATATTTAGCACCGACCTCTTTTTCTTTCTATTACATATCTTATAAAATGGCCAATTGACTCTGCCGCTGCCACTCCTCTTTCTTTGCATCCTGGATCTTTGTGAATTGTTTTTTGAGTGATTTCAGCTTGTTAAGCACCTGCTGCTGTGTTTTTATAATGCCCCTCTCCTCCAATTTCTTTGCAATATTATGGTATATGTGGGCATCTTTTACAGTCCCAGAAATTTGCTCCCTAATCTCCTCCTCACTCCTTATGCTGAGCAGCTCCTGCACCTCATCTTCACGCCAGTGTGCCATTTTCTCCTCTGAAGTAAGGCAGCATATGATGACATCATCATATGCTTCCTGTTTTTCCATCCAATCAGGTTGCAATATGAAAAACCCACGTTGAAAAACAACCCTGGACCTTTCACATTCCCGCCGTTCCCAGGTGCGATTCGGTAATAATCCTTTCACATCACCACCAAATACCGGCACATCTCGCAGCAAAAACCCGGGTATTTGGTGTTGATGTGAAATCGCCCTTTCACTTTGACCCGGGTCGAATAACCTGGGATTCAGACACGGCAAAAAAGAAGTGAAAGGGCGATTTCACATAACCACCAAATACCCATTTTTCTGCTGTGAGCCGGGTTTTTTGCCAAAAACTCGGGTATTTGGTGGTGATGTGAAATGGGTATAATAGAGAGTGATTTAATGACCGCAAACACTGCTTTCAATCTACAGGAATTTTATAAAGACAGTCACACGTTGGAGAATGTATGCGTTACAAAAGGAGCTTGCAGCGTTCCTAACAGAGAGTGATTTAACGACCCCAAACACTAATTTGAATCAATATCAAATTGCACTTTTTTAAATAATGTGGCAAAGGATTACCAAAATTAATGAGTGCCAAATTCAGATATAGGACCGGATTCACACCTCCGGACATATTGCATATACGTCCGGAGTTTACCAATATTTGATACTGCGCATGCGTAGAAATTTTTTTTACGTAAACTTTAAGACCGCATATACGCAATCTATGTAACGATAGGTGTGAATCCGGTCCATAGATTGAAAAAAAGATATAAAAGATAAAAATCAGCTGAAAAATACATTTTTATTTTTATATGTGTCCTCTGTCCACTACTTGGATAATTGCTATGCTGCTTGATAGCCTGCTACATGTAATATAAATGTGTAATGACTTTTGAAATATTAGTTACAGTGCGCCCTGTATTACTATCACCAGGCCAGATCCTGAGCTACGTATGGGTACGTATGTACGCCAGCTGTTGTCGTAAAATTGACTTTTTGTATTTATTGCGCATGTGCGGGGCAGATGTTAAGCAACGTAACGCTGATCGTATGTAGCTTCAGCGTAAATACGAACGAAGGGGTGGGTAAAGCATATGACCCCCGGAAATACGCTTTGTGGGCGGAGGGAGGCATTTAAATTGTACAGTATTGGCCGGGATAGGCCATTATGTATGTCAATCCATTATGTACGTTCGTACTTATGCTTGGAAAAATTAAGGTGTTGTTTGGTAAATGTAAAATGTCTAAACTATGTACGAGCGAAGGGAGTGCCTAGGGGAGTACATAGAACGTACGATTGCGTAAATACATTATGCGATCAAACGTAAAAAGAACTTAAGTCTGGATCTACCTCACTGTGTATACTGCACCAAGTCTTCACACCAATTCAAAACATACCCTTAATAAGGGCTTTTGGTTTCTTTTACAGCCCAGAGCTATACACTACCACACTAGTGGATAGGTATATTATCATTAGATCACTCTGTGTGACGCTGGTAGAGCTACAGCATAGAACGTTATTAGACTTCCACCACCAATCTCCTATCTAAAGTGGCTCTGAAATCACTAGGGAGTGCCTTATAAACCCTTAAAAACACTCGAGAACAGTGTTACTGAACAGTGCAATCAGAAAGGAGCTGAAAGAAAACATGAGATTTTGCGCGGAAAAATCCAAAACCACAAAATCCAACATTGCCACCAAAGTGGCATTTTGCATCGATTTTGAATCCGAATTTGGCAGGAAGTTTAGAACAATGGCTTGTTTCAACTCAGAACCACAAAGTTCAAAAGTGTCAGTTTTTTTTTTTTTGTAACAGTGCCATTGTATTAAGTAGATCTTTACAATCTACAATACTTCACATCAACCTCTCGTGCATTACAGTCTAATTCCCTAACACACACACTCAAAGACTAGGGTTAATTTTTGCCCCAAGCGGCATGACAGTGGGGGTGGGACAGGGGTGGAGCTTATTTGTCCCATTTTTGGTCTCCAAAATGTTTCGAGGTATACTGATATATCTGACATGTATTATACTCATTGGAAACTCCTCTTTCAAAATCCTGCATTTGCCACTGTTTAGTGGCCCGAAATTCTGATTTGTTAGTCAAAACATAAAAAATAATATTTAAAAAAAAATTCATACATATTCAGTCTTGCTAGCAGAGATCTTTGGCCCAGAGTGTCTACTTCATTCTGGATCCCATGAGATGCATCTCGTGGGATGAAGAGTGCATCTTCTTAGCTGTCCCTCTGCAAATTATACTTAGGCATTATTCGTCCCATGTTTATACCCTGTGAAGGAACTGTCCATCATATAGAGCCAGATCAAAACTCCCCTTAGTAAATGAGTAAATCCGGTGATTTTGGAACCCAAATCGCAGGAAAATAATGGCAATGGCTAATACCCCTCAGTAAATCTGGCCCTTGATGTCCAAACTTATAGACCATAGGATAGCTCCCAAGTGTCCCGATTCACAGACTAGACGCCGTCAGAGAGAGAGAGAGAGAGAGACAAGCAGTGGAAGCACCACAGGGGAAGGAAAACTTCAAAGGTAAGTAATATAATAAAACGGTCTGGAACTAGCAATTAAGGGCAGACATTGGAGGCTGGCAATTGGGGGTAGACATGGAGGCAGGCACTGGCATATGGGGGCATATGGAGGCTGGAACTGGCAATAGGGAGCAGATGAAGGCAGGCACTGGCAATAGGGGGCAGATGGAGGCAGACACTAGCAATAGGGGGCAGATGGAGGCAGGCACTGGCAATAGTGGGCAGATGGAGGCAGACACTGGCATATGGGAGCTGACATGGAGGCTGGCACTGGCAATAGGGGGCATAAGGAGGCTGGCACTGGCAATTGAGGGCAGACTTGGAGGCAGACACTGGCATATGGAGGCTGACACTGGCAATAGGGGGCAGAAGGAGGCAGGCACTGTCAATAGGGGGTAGATGGAGGCAGACACTGGCAATAGGGGCAGATGGAGGCAGGCACTGGCAATAGTGGGCAGATGGAGGCAGACACTGGCATATTGGAGCTGACATGGAGGCTGGCACTGGCAATAGGGGGCATAAGGAGGCTGGCACTGGCAATTGAGGGCAGACTTGGAGGCAGGCACTGGCATATGGAGGCTGACACTGGCGATAGGGGGCAGAAGAAGGCAGGCACTGTCAATAGGGGGCAGATGGAGGCAGACACTGGCAATAGGGGGTTGATGGAGGCAGACACTGGCATATGAGGGCTGACATGGAGGCTGGCACTGGCAATAGGGGGCATAAGGAGGCAGACACTGGCAATTGTGGGCAGACTTGGAGTCAGGCACTGACAATAGGGGGCAGATGGAGGCATGCACTGGCAATAGGAGGCAGATGGAGACAGGCACTGACATTTGGGGGCAGATGTGGAGGCAGGCACTGGCAATAGGGGGCAGATGGAGGCTTGCACTGGCAATAGGGGGTAGATGGAGGCTGGCACTGGCAAAATGGGGCATATGGAGGCAGGCACTGGCAATAGGAGGCAGATGGAGGCTTCCACTGGCAATAAGTGGCAGATGGAGGCTGGCACTGGCAATAGGGGGCAGATGGAGGCTGGCAAAAGGGTGCAGGTTGAGGCTGGCAATAGGGGGCAGACATGGAGGCAGGCACTGGCAATAAGGAGCAGAAGGAGGCTGGCACTGGCATTTGGGGGAAGATATGAAGGCAGGCATTGGCAATAGGGGGCAGACATGGAGGTAGGCACTGGCAATAGGGGGGCAGATGGAGGCTAGCAATTGTAGGCAGATGGAGACTGGCAATAGGGGGCAGACATGGAGACAGGCACTGGCAATAGTTGGCAGAAGGAGGCTGGCACTGGCATTTGGGGGCAAACATGGAGGCAGGCACTGACAATAGGGGGCGGATGGAGGCTGGCATTAAGAGGGCAGATGGAGGCTGGCACTAAGTGGCAGATGGAGGCTGGCAATAAGGTGGCAGATGGAGGCTGGCAATAAGGGAGCAGGTGGAGGCTGGCAATAAAGGGACAGATTGAGGCTGGCAATAAGGGGGCAGAGGGAGGTTGGCAATAAGGGGGCAGAGGGAAGTTGGCATTAAGGGGGCAGATGGAGGCTGGCATTAAAATGGGCAGATGTAGGATGGCAATAAGAAAGCATATGGAGGCTGGCAATAAAAAGCAGATATGGCTGGCACTGGCAATAGGGGGCAGATGAAGGCTGGAACTAGCAATAGGGGGGCAGATGAAGGCTGGCAATAGGGGGCAGACATGGAGGCAGGCACTGGCAATAAGGAGCAGAAGGAGGCTGGCACTGTAATTTGGGGGCAGATATGGAGGCAGTCATTGGCAATAGGGGGCAGACATGGAGGTAGGCACTGGCAATAGGGGGCAGATGGAGGCTAGCAATAGGGGGCAGATGGAGACTCGCAATAGGGGGCAGACATGAAGGCAGACACTGGCAATAGTTGGCAGAAGGAGGCTGGCACTGGCATTTGGGGGCAGAGATGGAGGCAGGCACTGGCAATAGGGGGCAGATAGAGGTTGGCATTAAGGGGGCAGATGGAGGCTGGCATTAAGGGGGTAGATGGAGGCTAGCATTAAGGGGCAGATGGAGACTGGTAATAAGGGGGCAGAAGGAGGCTGGCAATAAGGTGGCAGATGAAGGCTGGCAATAAGGGGGCAGAGGGAGGCTGGCAATAAGGGGGCAGAGGGAGGCTGGCAAGAAGGGGGCAGAGAGAGGCTGGCATTAAGGGAGCAGATGGAGGATGGCAATCAGGGGCAGATGGAGGCTGGCAATAAGGGGGTAGATGGAGGCTGGCAGTAAGGGGACAGATGGAGGCTGGCACTGGCATTAGGGGGCAGACATGGAGGCTGGCACTGGCAATAGGGAGCAAATGGGGACTAGCACTGGCAATAGTGGGCAGATGGAGGTTGGTTCTGGCAATATGGGGCAGATGGAGGCTGGCAATAGGGGGCAGATTGAAGCTGGCACTGGCAATAGGCAGCAGATGGAGGCTAACACTGGCAATTGGGGGCAGACATACAGGCTAGCCATAGTACGGGGCAGACATGGATGCTGGCCATAACAATAAAGAGCAGACGTGGAGGCTGGACACAAATTTGCATACCGTCATGCCCCGTGACAGTATGCGAGGGAAGATGGCCGGAACGATGCTGGAGCAGGGAGAGAGAATGCACGCCGCTCGACAGCACCGGACAGAGAGGTGCGGCGCCATGAACCAGGTGAGGCAAAGTGCCCTTTTGACGGCATGAGGCAGAGCACAGGGGCGCCAAGAAAGGGGTAGCAGCTGAGCTGTGCATGCCACATTGATAGCGGCATGTAACTTTACCACCCTCCCTAAATGAGGGGTTATAATACCCCTAATGTTTGGGCTTGAGGAAATTTTTTGTGTAAACTTTTCTTCAATCTGTCCGCATGCAGATTTTTTTCAGGAATCCATGATCTTTTCTCAGGACCATATCCTTTTCAGTGGACAAGGTAATGAATTTGGGTCCTGACTCTTTTGGAATCCAGAATTACTCAATCTCGTACTCTTCTTGATTATCAATAGATACTGGCGGAGATTTGACAAGATCAGGTTGATGGAATCTGGAAGATATTCTTGCAGGTTTAAGAGAGATACATGAAAAGTAGAAAGTATTTTGAGATTTAGAGGTAGTCTTAGTCTGAAAGCCACAGGGTCGATTTTTTTTATAATATGGAAAGGTCCAATAAACCAAGGCCCTAGCTTTCTGAAAGGTCGTCTTATTTTGGTATTTCTTGTGGAGAGCCAGACCCTGTCTCCCACCTTGAATTTACACTTATATAGGTGAAGGTCCACTCTGGACTTGGTTCTGAAAGCTGTGGTTCGTAGGCAATGGTTAACTCCTTTCCAGATGATCTTCATGTTCTTAATCATCCCCCTAACTCCCGGATGAGGGGTGGTGGCGACAGAAATGATGGAGTTGGCTCTAGGATGGAGCCCCTGGACACAAAAGAAGAGTGACACAGATGTGGAAGAATGACGAGCGTTATTATACGCAAACTCTGCCCAGGGAATGTTCTCAGACCAATTGTTTTGGAGTCTGGAAGTGTAGCCATGTAGATATTGTTCCAAGGATTGGTTCACTCTCTCGGTTTGACCATTGGTTTGAGGGTGATATCCTGATGATAGGCTGATTTGAACTCCCAAACTTTTACAAAAGGCTTTCCAAAAAGAAGCCACAAACTGTGAAGCCCGGTCCGAGACAATCTCCAGGGGTAGTCCGTGCAGTCTAAAAATGTGTTTTACAAACAGGTTGGCCAGAGCCTGGGCATTGGGTAATCCTGATAACAGGATAAAATGTGCCATCTTGCTGAACCTGTCGACCACCACCCAGATGGTAGTATGTCCCTGGGAGTTAGGGAGATCTGTGATAAGTCCATAGACAGATGGGTCCATGGACGTTTGGAAACAGGCAGAGGAAGAAGTGGCCTGTAAGGCGGAGAACGTGGTGTCTTGTTCCTGGCACAGAGAGAACAAGTGAAAACAAATTCTTGAGCGTCTTGAAACATGTAAGGCCACCACACCAATCCAGACAAGGCTTTCAGCGTTTTCTGAACACCCAAATGACCAGCAGTTTTGCAAGAATGATTCTCCTGGAGAACTTGTTTCCTGAAATTTCTTGGTACAAATAAGCCGACCGGTGGGCGTTTGTGCTGGAGCTTGATCTTGGACAGCAAGGATTCTGGAATGAAGGTCTTGGGTTACTCCAGATATGATGCATGTGAGAGGAACCATGGGTAAGGGAGGAAGAGAGGGACCATGTTGGGGCAAGAATGCCCGGGATAGAGCATCAACTCGATGGTTCTGAGAGTCAGGTCTGTACGTTATGACAAAATTAAAGCAAGCGAAGAACAGAGCCCAGCAGGCTTGACGAGGATTCAGACACTTGGCAGATTCAATGTATGCTAGATTTTTATGATCAGTGAGGACCGTGATGACATGAGCAGACCATTGCAGCCAGTGCCTCAATTCTTCGAATGCCATCTTGATGGCCAACAATTCCTGGTTTCCCACATCATAATTCTTCTCCACGGATGAGAATTGCTTGGAGAAATAGGCTCAAGGAAAAAACTTGGACTCTTGTGGGTCCTTTTGGGACAGAACCGCTCCTGCCCGACATCCGATGCATCAACTTTAATGATGCGGGGTAGTTCCGGATTAGGATGTCTGAGAATGGGTGCAGTGATGAAGGCATGTTTCAATGCTTTGAAGGCCCTTACAGCATCTTCCGACCAATTAGTAGGATCAGACTTCTTTTTGGTCAAGGCAGATATCGGAGCCATCAGGGTGGAGAAGGACTTGATGAACCCTTGGTAGTAATTGGAGAATCCCATGAACCATTGGATGGCTTTGAGGTCCGTGGGTTGCTTTCACTCCAGGATAGCCTTTACTTTCTCCGGGTCCATGGCGAAACCCAAACGGGAAATGATGTAGCCCAAAAAGTTTCTTATCTACTTCAAATTCACACTTCTTCAGTTTGGCATACAACCTGAATTCTCGGAGACGAGCAAGAACCAAATTAACATGTTTTCGGTGTTCTTCAAGGGAGGGAGAGAAGATTAGTATGTCATCAAAATAGACCACTACGAATTTCCTCAACAAGACATTGTTGATAAAGTCTTGGAATACTGCCGGGGCATTGCATAACCCAAAGGGCATAACCAGATACTCATAGTGGCCTGAATGGGTGTTAAATGCAATCTTCCATTCGTCTCCCTCCCTGATCTGTACCAGGTTGTATGCTCCATGGAGATCAATTTTGGAGTAAATGACTGCTCCCTTGACTTGGTTGAACAGATCCGAGATTAATTGGAGTGGATACGTGTTCTTGACCATTATGCGGTTAAGAGCTCAGTGGTCAATACACGGTCTGAGGGAGCCGTCTTTCTTACCAACAAAGACAAAATCAACCGGTGACTTGGAAGGGCGGATTGATATATGTGTCCATGGTGGCTGATTCGGGTCGGGAAAGAGATCACAGGACTGGACAAGACAGACCAGGGCTTGCACATGCACACACATACAGTGGGACCCCCGAAGAGGTAACATGAATAGGCACTCCAGGGAAGATATAATAGCAAAGAGAAGGTGGGTACAAGAAGGAGGGATAACCAGGGCAGAATACACAGAGGGTTAACAAGGCTGGAATCAAGGCAGGATATAAGGGCCAACAACGGTCAATTCACTAGGCTGAAAGCACTAGGCACACAAGAAATAGCAGATCACAGCACTGGCAAAACAGGTACTATAACCGGCGCCAGAAGGAAGGTGAAGTGGATTTAAATAGAGGCTGCTGACTACCTATTGGCTGACACTAAACAGCAGGCAAAAGCCAGGATGCAGGAGAAAGACGGCACCGCCAGCACCACAGCACATGGCTAATTTGTATACCGTCATGCCCTGTGACGGTATGCGAGGGGAAGATGGCCGGTGCGACGCTGGAGCAGGGAGAGAGAATGCACGCCGCTTGACAGCACGGGACAGAGAGGAGAGTGCCATGAACCAGATGAGGCAAAGTGCTGTTCTGACGGCATGAGGCAGAGCACAGGGGCGCCAAGAACAGTGAGCAGCTGAGCTGTGCATGCCGCATTGATAGCGGCATGTAACACAGACATGGAGGCTGGACATAATAATAAGAGGCTGGACATAATAAGGGGCAGACATGGAGGCTGGACATAATAATAAGGGATAGACATGGAGGCTGGACATAATAATAAGTTGCAGACATAGATGCTGGACAAATAATAAAGGGGCATACATTTAATAAAGGGGCAGACATATGGAGGCTGGACAAATAAACAGGGGAAAGACATATGGATGCTGAACATAATAATAAGGGGCAGTCATGGGTGCTGGACAAATCATAAAGGGGCTGATATGGTGGCTGAACATATAAACAGGGGCAGACATATGGAGGCTGGACAAATAATAAGGGGTTGACTTACTTTGAGAAAGGGCTGACTGCAGTCAGAAACGCGTTAGCCGAGGACCGGCCAGCTGATCGCGACGTCATCACCATGGACCTGGTAGAGGGACTGTATTCTAGCGCCAAACACCTGGGTATTACATCAGCGTCTCAACTACCCATTCCATTGCTTCCTGGTATGATGTCTTGATCCTTTATCCATTGTTAATTTTATTGGATTTGATTTAATAAATGTTTTTTCACTTTTTATTTCCATGTCTTCTTGTTTTTGGGAAAGATACCTTTTCATTGGAATAAATACCAACGGCACCATGGATGTTTTCATATGAGACTTTTTTACAGTTGTAAATGCACATCATTAGACTATTTTAGAAATTCCACAACTGCTCATTTATTGGATTGTCATATCTTTTGCAGTACAATAGAAAAAATATAATGGGTAAAAAGCGCTGGAGGTGTGAATAATAAAAACAACCATACAACAATAGAAATGCTGATAATAAAAATTATACATGCATAGCGGCATATAGGGAAAACAACACACAAGTCCCAATAGTCCCTTTCCTATGTAGTTGGAAATGGTAGCTAAGGTAGGGTCTTCCGTAATCCGTCCATATGTATGGAATGAGAAGTAAACACAGTGTAAATTTAAATGTAACAAAGACAATCTATATTAATGGTAGGATGAATCACAACTTGGTCTAGAATTTTAAAAGGCTTTACTAATAAAATAACAAGACAATAAAATACAATGGTAATGAACATATATGTAATGAATAAATAACAGATAAAACAGGAGTCCTAAAGGAACGCTCCTATCCCAGTGATTAGATGTAACAGAGGGACCGAGAGTCTCTAATGCGCTTGAGCCGGGACGTCTCACACAGCTGACGATCACGAGGACACCGAACACCGTCTGAAGCACTGGAGCTGAAGAGAGGCAATCAGGATACTCTGCAATATGGATCAACTTGACATATTTCGGGGAAATCTCCCTTTCTCAAAAGTGATCCGTTAAAGTAAGGTAAAGTATTGTCTTTCTTTTGTATTTTTATTTTAATACTTTAGTGTTTTTGGTTTCTGTGCATTAGGTAAAGCTTGTAGCATAATATATTTATTGTTGCTGTTTGGTGTCATTTCTCTGGGTAAGGTTTAAAAGGTAGTTTTTTGTTTTTTTTATTCTTGTAGTGACTTAGCCAGCTGGTGTAAATGCTTGGGCTGTGGTAATTGATTAGGTCATTAGGTGTTATATAAAGTTGGTGTAGTTTGAACCTGCCAAGGTCTAACCTGCCTGAATTTCATAGCCTGGATTTCTAAGCATTGGTTTTCAAAGCATATTGGAGTTGTAACTGGAGTTCATCACAATATCATTACTATTTGCTCTTTTTTCCAACAGGTAACCTCAACTGAGTGGGCCTAGTATAACAAAGCCTCTGTGCAATTGTAAAGTATTATATTTCTTTCGTATTTATATTTTAATACTTTAGTGTTTTTGGTTTCTGTGCATTAGGTGAAGCTTGTAGATTTTTTGCATCTAGTACTGTAACGCCGGAAATCTCGCCCCCGCTATCGCGAGACTTCCGGCGCGACCCGGAAGTGCCTGGTGCCACTGCCGCCGCGGTCTACTCACGAAAGCGAAGGGGGGCAGCCCGCTGCCTCGTCGGACGCCGCGCTGCCATACTTTTTATGCGATGCGCGCTGAGAGGCTAAAAACAGGACCCTGGCACCCCAATTGAATAAGTCTTTGCCCTACACACACAAATACACAAATACTTAAATCATGGTTGCCTACTTTTGAAAAATCATTTCAGGGAGAAAAGTAAAAAGCTGGGCTGGGCGGTCCTTACGTCACTGAGGGCCAGTCCCTGCGTCTCCTTTTTTCTTTTTTTCTTTTAATTCACTTCTATTTGAGAACTCATGCATGCATATATTCCAAAACTAATTTAATATTATCTTGTCTCCGGAGACTACAGATTGGACTCTATGCATTTCTAATTATTGCCACGTCAAAACAGTTTTTATCAGTACTATTTAGTTTTAAATAAATTGTGTATACGAATATATAACCAGCGTATATTGTTTTAATATTATCATTGTTATCTGTTAGCGCAGCACTTATTCTTTTCTCTGTTAATTATCTTTAAGGCTGAAGCTCCTTTAGTGCAGTCACTCTATAGATATAATTTTATTTTAGATTATTTCAGATTGCTTTTCTTATTTATCATTTGTTTTATTATTGCACTTCCTTTTGGCACCAATTAGGAAAATTTACCATTTCTATTATTCCCCATCATGTGCCTGCAGC
>WWET01005129.1:0-12061 GCA_011038615.1 Limnodynastes dumerilii
CTTATGAATAAATTTAAAGGGGGTTCTGCTGAGACCCCTTTTTTCCAAATCCCTTGTCTATTTACTGTGTCATGGTAATGGGGTCAGGGATGAGAGGGTGTTATAGGTAGATTTACAGGGTAAGGGTGCATCTGCGCCGACTCAACCTTCAGGCGTTTATTGAGCAAAGGCTGTGAATACTTATGTACATGTAAGCTTAGTTTTTTTAATAAATTTGCAAAATTCTCCCGAAACTTTTTCACATTGTCATTATGGAGTATTGTGTATAAAATTTTGAGGGGAAAAAAATGTATTTATTCCATTTTAGACTAAGGCTGTAACATAACAAAATGTGGAAAAGTGAAGCACTATATATGTGTACATATGTATGTGCATTGTGAATAGCATAATGGAAACATCCTCAAACTTTTTTTAGTAAATTGATAAACCCAAATAAAGTTTAAATTGAGCCTCTTCTAGATTCAATGGCAAGATAGGGAGTATGTGCACACAAGGTACTCTGTGCCAATCAGCAATTTTTGTTAAGTCTTATATAAATGCACATAAAACAAGCTCTATATGTTACATTGGGCCTTTTCCAGAGCTACGAAATTGGCCGATTTCGAGCGAGCGTACGACTGTTTTTTGCGTATTTTCGTACGAGAATTCGCACTGCGCATGCTCAGTATGACAGCTTCCGGTCGGCTGGACGACATGAGCGTATAGCGGTCGTATTGTGAGCGAAATGTTCGCTCGAGGGGCGTGCGTTCAGTACGACGGTCGCCTGGGCGCTCATTTTACTACACGGAGGCGGGGATAGTCATTTAAATTGTACAGTATGGGCGTACTAAGCCCGTACGCTTTGCGTAATATGTGCGAAAATTCGTACGGACGACGGT
This sequence comes from Limnodynastes dumerilii, assembly GCA_011038615.1. Taxonomy (NCBI): domain Eukaryota; kingdom Metazoa; phylum Chordata; class Amphibia; order Anura; family Limnodynastidae; genus Limnodynastes; species Limnodynastes dumerilii. The sequence continues at coordinate 879 of WWET01005129.1, forward strand.
AGTACCTTGTGTAGGGTATAGCCGCCGTAAGCAGGTACTTTACAATGGAAGTGTTAGGGGTGTGTATGTTTATTCGCACGAGCGAACGTACGCATTCGCCCGTCAGACGGCAATTTCGTAGCTCTGGATCAGGCCCATTATTACATAGTCTCCAACAAAGCTAGGAGTCAGCAATTTTTCAAATAAGGAAAACATAAAACACCCCCACTAAGTTGGTTATCCATGTTGGTGCTGTAAATATGTATCCAGTACCCATTAGCTCAGTGAGACGAAGCAAGCCCTTTTTTAACTGGCAGCCTGGACTAAGGGCCAAAATAGCCATCTCCTTTATACCGTAATGAGGCATAAACAGTTTGATTTGGTGTTCAGTCTGGGAAACAGATCCCATCAGAAGGACTGCTCATTATAGTCCAGCAGAGAGCAATCAATGAACTTTAGTTTTTTTTGTTGTTTTTATTTAAACAAGATATTCTGCAAGTGTCACCTGTGTTTGTATTAGAAACTGCTTGCATTACCATTTATAGAATAGTGACAATTTAAGAGCTCTACCTTAGCTCATAAATGCACACACATTAGGGCAATTCAGTAGACAGTCATTTGTTAGGGCTGCTAATTTGTTCTCTGGGCAATACATCCCCATGCTTGGTCACAAGGCTTCAGTTTAACAGCACATAATTCTGTCACTAGATTGCTCAATTCTTGCTTCACTCCCTTTCCCTGATATGAAAGCTTAGTGACCACTTCTAATGTGGCTAGCTTATAGCTACAGCAACACAGTCTACATGAAGTCCATTACTGGTTTGTAACTGCATAGTGCTCAGAGTCTCTGGATTACAATATTTTGTATGACGGTTGGATTGCATCTCTCAAAAATGAAGGCATCCAGAGATTTCAAATCAGAAAGAAAGTCGTAGTAGATTTTGGAACAGTTGTTTCAGTATTAAAATACTGAAGTGTCAGTTCCAAAATCTACTAAGACTTTGATGTCTTATTCCTGATTGTGAAATCTCAGAGTGCCTTCCTTTATCTTTGATTACAAGCTGACAGCTGGAAATGCACCCGAGTCTTACCACATTGTGTATATATCTCAAAAAAAATTACCACTAATTGTGAAATGTAAAAAATACGTGACTAAAAAAAAAATAGCATAATTGTATATTTATACCCTTGGGCAGGCTGTTTCCATGGTGATCTCAGCCTGCCCAAGGGTATAAATACACCCCAATGACAGCAGAGGTCATTAGCGTCGGGATGTCCTGCGGTGCAGGACATGAGTTGCGTCGGTCCACAAGGTTTTTTTATTTTTAATACCTCCTCCACGGATTACAAGTTTACAAGATGGGATCGTTATCAAGATGGTAAGTAACTATTTTTAAATATTATTTTTATGCTATTTTTTTTAATCATGTATTTTTTACATTTCACAATTAGCAGTATTTTTTTTTATAACATTTGGGGGTATTAAAAGTAATTTATTCTTTGTAGGGGGCATTAAATGTTTAGTATTTTGTTAGGGTAGGGGCCAGCCCTATATTTTATTTAGGTGCTAGGAGGGGTATGTATTTGTGTGGTGATGTAATGGATGACAGGGCATGCTGGCATTTGTGGTTCTCCGAGTGCTAGCATACCCTGTCATTCTTGGGCATGCTGATTGTAGAACTACAAGCACCAGCATGCCCTCTACGTGCAAATTTTTTTTTCTAGGTCTCCGACACAAGATAGATTTGTTTACAGGAGGCAAAATGAAAGACCTCAGTTGAAAACACCCCTGCCGCTTTCACATTGCCACCCTTCCCAGGTTCAACACAGGCAAAACCCTTTCACACATCACATCTACATCATTCTATGGGGTGCCGATTTCTTTACTATTAACAAACTTAATCTTCTGTGGCCTCTATTTATATTGGGACTCTAGTTTACATCACTTCTATTCATCTTTTTAGAATACATACAAGGTTGTTTTTTAACATACATATTAATATAATACATTTTCCAGTCATCACTTTGTCTAGTTTGGCTAGGAAACCCTTCCCTAGGAAAGAAAATCCCAGTCATTACAAAGACAGGCATAGCAACTGGTAATACAAGTCTGCTTTATTTTCCAATATAGTGGAGAGTTTGTTACAGGGTGATCACAAGTCAGAAACAGTTCAAACATTTCCAAATACTTTATTCAGAACAAGTGCTGAACAGAAGTGCCGTACAGGAACAAGGCAAGGTGACAACTTTGTAAAGCACTGAACCACAGCAAAACCTTTTCTATGCAGAAAACACAAGCTGAAAAGCAGTTTCATTAAGACATCCTGCTGAGGCAGCAAGTGGATGAGTTGCTAAACTGAAAGTGCAAATGCACAACTGTAACACAAGAACTCTGCTACAAGGGGTTATGCCTTCACAAGTGCCACCGCTGAAAAGCGAACTTCATCCTTCTCTCGCTCTGTATATTGACGGCAGATTTTAGCAGCGTCCTGGAGGAAAAATAGGACAATAGCAGAGTCACTCAAAGACTAGTTATTATGTGACAGAAGTCAGTCTTTATAAATGTGACCTTTGTATTAATGAGTCAGTTGCTGCTTTGGTGTAAGTTGTGTTACACAGATCTGTACCATTTTTTCTTAAGAGGCCCATGAGTTTCTCTGCAATCATATCTAAAGCAAGCATCAGATTTTTACATGAACATGGGTATAGACAGTATTACATTACCAGGAGCAGAAGTTTGTGCAGCAGAAGTAAAGACCTGCTATTAAACACATTCATCATGCCTTGGAAGCCGACAGTAGCATCTGGCCATGCATTTGAAACAGGCCAATGAATGTGTAAAGGCAAATAGTAAGTCGAGCTGTAATGCACCTGCCTAGACATGATGTTTGTTTATTGAAATTAAATGGTTTAATACCTATAAAAAAAAAAAAAATTGTGGAGGGCTGTTCTAGCCAAGAATCCCACTAGTACAGAGCACAAAGACGTGACCCACAGATCAGTAGCCACTTTTGAGCACATGCATATCTGTACCTGTAATAAGGACTTCTCAGAAGTAGCACCATGGTCAATTGGCTTTGCAGTTAGACCATCTGGAAAAATAATAAAATTAAAGGCAGTTGTCTTAAATATTCAGCTTCGCAGATTCATCATGACACCGGCACCAGGAAAACACACAAGCCCAATACAGTAACCTGACAAAGTTATAGTGATTATGGTTCAGGCTTGTGTAAGGAATGGAAATCCAGAGTGACACCTCCAATGGATTCTAAGGTTATAGGCAATAAATGTATTTGTCTAGGAACAGCTTGGGATAACAGTGAAACGTTTGATTGTTCACACTAGAAATGCTGAAGCCTTCAATACTCACCAAGCTCATACAAGTGACCATTGACTGCTGTGAGCACTAGGAAGTGGAAGTGCACATCATTGTCTACCTGGATGAACATTAAGACACATTGAGTCAGAGCAGGTCATGTAAACCTGAAGTCATAGGTCATGAAGATAAAGCAGTCATCTCTCACAATTACTTGTCCCTGTCCTCTCCCTTGCACTAGTCACACCCAATTCTACCTTCACTTAAACATTTGTTATTACTGTTCTTTAGGTATCCACGAGACAGTCCACAAATTAACACAAATTGTACAAGCAGCCAAGATATTGTTTACAAGAGGGACTTACCCTGCACTGTCCCTCAGCAGCAACAGTGTTATGCGCAGACTTTAGATCCTGGAAGATAAGTCATTTGTAACATCATAAAAGTTGCATGTCAAGATAGAGACACTGCCTGGTAATTACTAAATCAATGACCAGCTGGAAAATTATAACAGCTAAGGACAAAGTGCTATGGAGACCAAGATCTTTATGGTAATGCACTGAAACCCACCAGGGAAAAGGTACATTTTATTACCCATATACAAAGTGTTGGAAAGCACATGGCCTGGGATGTAGCTACTAGGAACAAGCACAAGCTGATCAGAGCTTTGTCTACCTCATTTTTCTCAAGGAGTTTTGCCCTGTCATCAGGAGAAGCAGTAGCAGATTTCTCTAGGAAGTTTTTCAGTGCAGAATCCACACCTGCAATAAGGAGTCACAATTAGTCAGTAGTTTATGCTTTTTCATAATGCAATAACAGTTCATCTATTAAACTAAAGCCATATGGCTGTCACAATGAATTAGACATACTAATGTACTAATCTATATAGCCTCTTATGGTAGTGGCAAGTTTACTTGCATCAATTTCTTTGACCTTAAAATGAATCACTTCTGTGCACAGGCTTTATAGTACATTTGCCATAACAGCACAATTTTCACTCCATGAGTGTCTAAATGCAAAATACAGGATTAAAAGGTAAAGTAAACTTTTGCCATATTTTGAATTTGTTACCAATAAAAAGTAATTTGCCTGTTACAAGTCTAATGATGTTTATCTGCACTAAACATGCTCATGGTTTTTTGGTTAGATGCTGATTCATTAATTTACAGGTTTTTCATATAGTGCTATTAGATTACATAAAGATTTAGAGAATATTTCATATTTACATCAGTCACTGCCCCATTGGAGCTACATTCCAAGTTTCCTAACGCAGATATACAGAGACTAGGGTTAATTTATTCAGCAACCAATCAGCTACCAGCACATTTTTTGGGGAGGAAACTGGAGCACCTGGAGAAAACTCATGTAGACACTGGGAGAATATACGGACACCACACAGATAAGGCCTAGTCCAGGAATCAAACTCATGACCTCAGCACTGAGACAAGTGCTATGCACTGAGTTGCACTGTGCTGCCATACCATGCACAAGAATTTGCATAGTTCAGACCAAAAAATTAATTCTAGGTAACCCCATTACACTGAGTAGTAAAATTTATCCGTTACTATATATTAAGGCTCTATTACATAAATACCATGACATACAAGGCTGCCATGGGGCTCATTATACAACCCTGACATCCAGACAATATAGATGCCCTACAAGGTAAAGTTAGAACTCAACTAACCAAAACTCAGTTTGTCTTGGTTATTGGCTGCAGCATGGATGAGCCCGATGGTTCCACAAGAGTTAGTAATGGTCTGTTTCACAAAATACACATTAGAGTCTGGTTCTTTTCCCTTTAATTCCTCATTTTGCTTCTTCCTGAATTCTTCATGCTGTGAGACCCTTCCTTAACACTTACACAACTGCCCCACTTAAAAAAAAATAGGGCTGGTGCATAAGGCAGGATTGTATGTAATAAGCCCTTAGGACCAAATTTATGAAGCTGTGGACTTAGAAAAGTGGAGATGTTGCCCATAGCAACCAATCAGATTCTACCTGACGTTCCCTTGTATGTAATAGGAAAGTGAAGGCTGGAATCTGATTGGTTGCTATGGGCAACATCTCCACTTTTCCAGACCCGCAGCTTAGTAAATCTGGCCCTTACCGTACTTCAAGTACCACCACCACCATGTGTATAGTCTGTCGGAAAGCCTTACAGCACAGAATCCGGGATCTTTCGTGTGTGCAGATACAGAACCACGTGCACAAATGTGCTGAGCGCTTGCACGGAGGACTTCAGCATTCAGAACAACTCAACTGTCTGTTTTGTTTTTTTTTGTTTTTTTTTTTTTTATACATTTTGGATCAGGTCCAATGGTCCCTAAACTTATGGGTAGGCTAGAGGACCTAATACTGGTCTGCTAAGAAATAAGAAACTTGTTGATGCCAAGCATGAGATTTAGATATTAAATAAACACAAAGCAAATTAATATAAAGAAAACCTACACCAAACAACATCAGCTGTTTCCTAAGGCTCTGAGTTTTCAAACTTCATCAGTACTACAAGCTTAATGTTACGAAGTATTAAAGTGTAGCAATGACAGCCAAAAACTGAAGCATCTCTCTACTGGTGGACATATCATCAGAATCAATTTTGAAATAAATAGATTAAGACATTGGTTCCCAAACTCTCAGTTCGAGGCACCCTTAGGGTCTCCATATTTTTTTTCAAGGCACCCCCAAGACAAAAATAGAATACAATAGGAAATAGAAACATTCTGAGGCACCCCGGTGAGAGCGTTGCGGCACCCCAGGGAGCTGCGGCACAGTTTGGGAACCACTGGCCACCATTAAATCTGAGAGAAACCGTATATCATACCCCTGTATGCCAACCCACTTACAGCACTGATTTGTGCACTACAGTTTAGTGAATTAATAGGTTTTTAAAAAACCATATATAGTTACAACTACTTTACAGTTTCCACCAAGGGTGAACTGTGTATCATCATTTTTTTCAGAGATTTAAAACACATGAAGGAACATTGCAGCAAATTATGCATGCAGTAGACAGAATGGGGAGAGAACTTTTACTGTATAACGAAAGTATCAGAAGTATAGCATTATCTCCAGCATAAGGCCCAGTATTTAACAAATGTTTAAGTTTATGGCTGTGCACACTGGTCACCACTTACCTATTCCACACCCATCCCTGTCAACTAACAGAACAAAATGGCAACTAACAGGTCAGAACATACAAGAGTTTCCTGAAACAAACTGGTAGTAGAGCCCAGCATAGATGTGAGGTTGCAAGCATCTGGCTTTATTTGAACATCCACAAGGAGATCAAAACGTGAAGGGAGGAGAGCTATCTTCCCTGCATCACTCCAGGGACACAAGTGTACTTTAAAAAGGTTAGAAATATTTAGTTACTTGCTTAGTTTAACATTGAGATTACCGTACTTAGAATGGCTAATATTATGCAGCACCATTAATTGTATTTCCCATCTACTTGAAAATGCTCAGAGTAGCTCACATGACAGGATTCACCATGATGCCTTCACTGCAAAACATGAAAAGCAGCTACTGTATTCATATGGAGAGAACACGTAATCTCTATTGTTAATATGCTTTACAGTAGCAGTTCATGACAAAGGGGTAGATCCAGAACTAAGTCAGTCTTCCATAGACAGCCGTAATTCAATGAATACGAATTCTTTTAGACTGCATATACGCAACCTACATATTGAAACGATATGCAGATAACGTACAATAGCTACTACGCATGCGCAGTAGCTATTGTTCATTGAATTACGGCCGTCTATGGAAGACGGACGTAGTTCTGGATCCGGCCCAAAATGTGTGAATGCTTTCATACCTGCGGATCAGGCTTACGTACCAGTACTCACTTATATAGCTATATAATCTCATCACATGTCCCAAAGCAATGAAAGATTTCTTTACATTCCCTATTGTAAACCCCCAGTATACCCTATGCTCCACTTTAATATATAGCAAGAACAGGTCCTGCAAAAGGAAGTCACTTGGTCATGCTGCAGAAGGAGGTTACAGTCAAATCATTTTTTTAATTGCTTCTGTGAAAGTTAATACTAATCCAATGTTCACAAGTAGGAGTTACTTTCCTCTTTATAGCCAACGCGCACATTAGAGCCTACCTGTGATGTGAGTGGGAAGAGGAGAAGCACTGCACAGACTGAGTGAGGAAGGGATTTAAGGTATTCATCCTCAAAACCCAAGACATCCACAAACTTCCATGTTGGTCCAACACCAGCTTTTGCCATCAGCTGTAGACAAAACAAAAACCACCAAGGTAGACAGTCATACTAGCTGCGAGTTCAAACAACATCAGGTCATCACTTACAACAAATATAATGGACATCAAATAAGCCAAACTATGGCACATCACAAGTTGCAGAAGTAAATGCTAAAATTTTAGGAGCGCTTTAGTTTAAACAGGAGCCACTTATTAATGTAAATGAGTGAAATTACGGGTACCCTGAAGGCAGTTATTGTCTAGCACGAGGCAAGGTACATTCCCTGGCACCAGGGAAGGGCCACTGCAGTGTCACCCTGGCTCTGCACCCATGCCTTTAAGGGGGCAGCACTAAAGTCTACACACAGATAGCAACTCGAACGTAAGATCCCATAATTATTAATGAAACCACTAAATGGGACCTTTACAATAAACCCATGAGGGCAAGCCCATTACATAGACTTAGAGAACTAGCAGTCACACACCCTCAGCCCCGGGACTAACTCAAGTGGGGAAGCATCCAACCAAGCCTAGACACCAGATATTATGCTATATACGGACGGGTCTGTAGTTAAAACATTGCCACTTTTGGCAAAAATGGTGATTATAAAAGCAGAGTGAAGAGATAAAACGCCTTCCAGATCACTCTGCCATAAAACAAGACAGCAGCAGCTGCTCTATAGGAGTTGATCGGTTATAACGAGGGCAGCATGGAGACAAGCAGGAGACAGCACATGGACCACGCCCTGAGCGAGCTCCGGGATGTCCATTAACAGGCGCAAGTGGCAGCATCCCTGTCTACAATCATGTACAGGAGAACATGGATTCCTCAGACTCTTCGTCACTTCCAGATACACTCACTTTATTCAGCATCTGAGAAAGAAATATAGGATTAAACATATAAAAATTATATATAACCATTAAGAAGACACAAAGCCACCCCCCATTACCTCAGGGTTAATTTCCATCGGTACCAACTCCATGACTGCAAATACCGCCATGTTCTGTCTCACACCTGACTCCTAGCTACAGCGCTGACTGACTGACGGCACGGGGATACGCCTCAGCTGCTTTTATATCGGAGGACCGGTACCAACTGCAACTGCGAGGGGTGGGAGAGGACAGATCAGGTGGTACCCTACACAGGATCCGGGATCCAAAATCCCCCTTCAGAGCTGTAGCGAATAAGACGGTCCTGGGGAAAGGGTCTGATGTCAGGTGTGGGTGATGTCTCAGTGACAGGGGGATGTTATGATTTTATAGTGCGCAACACGTTGTCTATCAACTTGTATGTGTGTCTCACTGGCACTGGGTGGCTTTAGCTGAATAATCTGCATTAATCACATTATCTGGTTATGTTAGTAAAGGACAATGGACCTGATTCAGAGTATCGCATCCGTGTGAAATTAACACGGATGCGATGCTTTTTAAAGGAACTGCGCATGCGCTAAATGCGGAAGGAAGTCGGATTGCTGGCGGAGTTTATGGTATCCGCCAGCATCCGATTCCAACTGCAAATGGGGGTGTACCAGGATATTTAAATGAGAAAAGCTCCGCTTTTCTCATTTGAATACCCCGTGCACACCAGTCCGCTGGATGCGGAAAAAGCCCTACGATTCCACCAGCTCAGGACTGGTGGAATCGTAGGGGCAACGCACCGGAGCTTTAAAAAAAAATAAAAGGTAAAAAAAACAAAAACCCCTGTTTAGTTAAAAATTAACCCCTTCCCCCGGCTGCCCCGCGCCACATCCTATGTGTTAAAAATAAATAAAGGCCCGGCCGATGGCATACTGCCGATAGTAGAAATACAGGCACAAGCATGCCCATGAATGACAAGGCATGCTAGCGCTTGTAGAACTACTCTCGGCAGCATGCCTTGTTACAAATCCCTACGCATGGCCATTTAGTTTTTTAGTAAAAAAACATACACTGCCCGCTCCCTAAAAAAAAGAAACGCTTCACGTGCCCCCACAAAAATGATTAAAATACATTGCACAAGTGCCCCGAAATAAATAATAAACAATGCTACCAGTGCCCAGCAATAAATACTAAACAGTGCCACCAGTGCCCGCAATAAATAATAAACAATGCCACCAGTGAACAGCAATAAATAATAAACAATGCCACCAGTGCCTCGAAATAAATAATAAACAATACCACCAGTGCCCCTCAGTACAATAAAATCAATACCATCACTGCCCCACAATAAATAAAAATCAATACCACCAGTGCCCCGCAATAAATAAAAATCAATACCACCAGTATCCATCAATGCAAAAAAATCAAGGCCACCAGTGCCCCTCAATAATTAAAAATCAATACCACCAGTGCCCATCAAAACAAAAAAATCAATACCACCAGTGCCCATCAACAAATAAATAATAATGCCAAAAGTGCCCAGCAATAAATAAAAAACAGTGATACATATTACCGCACATACATAAAATATATAGGCATATATGCCCCCTTCAAAAAATTTAATTCCTAAAAAAATTCCCATAATCTAGCCAGAATTTTTTTTTTTAATCCTTACCTGTTCTGATGGGGGTCCAGTCTTGCAAGCTTTTAATCCGGAGGGGTGGTCTTGGTAAAAAAAAAAACCCTATAGGAACGTCGCTTACTATGTCCTGCAAGCAGGACATCCCGGCGCTAATGACAGGTTGGCTGGCATTGGCGTATATATATACCCTCTGCCAGCGTGTGAAATTTGCAAAGTCTCACAATGGAAATTGGGATTTCCCACGCAAGCTGACAGCTTGAGAAAGGGCACGGTTGCCCGAAACGCGTCGCTGGTGGTCTATTCATTTGGGTCTGCATTCTAGTACTTGTGTTCCTGCTCCCCAGGACTGTTTACATAGTGCTGCCATGGAGCTCACCGCAGCCTCCTGCTGGTGCGGTCATTTCATCCACGGTACGGAGGCAGTTCCCTCTACCTGTTTTTTACTTGTTTTATCTGTGTCAATTTTAAACTGTGCATATATTAATAAATTGTTTTATTCTCCCTTCTTGCCGGTTGAGTTCTCATGCATTAGGTCCCTAATCTTGGAGACTGCTATGGACCTTTTCCCCCTCTGCACTTTTTAATCATACAGTTAATTATTCAAGTACATTACAGGCCAAATCAGCGCTTATCAGGTTCCCTTTCTTTATTTATTTCTATTTTGAGAGGTGTAGACCCTCTGGGAACCATGATTAGCAGCAGATTCCTAGCGCAGCCTCCCCCCATTTCTTCTTCACAAATTATTACTTGTTTACAGAAAAGAATGGTGCCTATATTTTCTATAAACTAAATGCATACAGCTATTAATCAATTGATCAAAAGTTTCTGTGTATAGGAGCACTAACTTCTCACCATCACTAAAACATGGCTCTCAACCTCTCATACTACTTCCTCTGCTACCCTCTCCTATGGTGGTCTCTCGTTCTCCCACACCCCTAGGCCTGGCAAACTCCTCCGTCAATGTGCCCACTTGATCCCATCCCCTCTAATCTTCTCCGGTCTCTCTCTCTCTCCACCTGCTCTCATCTTGCCCACCTCTTTAACTTATCCCTCTCCCCCTTTAAACACGCTCTTGTCTCCCCCATCCTTAAAAAACCTAACCTTGACCCCACTTCACCCTCCAACTACCGACCTATCTCCCTTATGCCCTTCACATCCAAGTTTCTTGACAG
>WWET01005129.1:20556-51484 GCA_011038615.1 Limnodynastes dumerilii
CCCACCTGCACTAACCTTAACGTAGGGACGCTGGAGGATGTCCCTACGGCGCTGTTACGGACGCCCGATCCAGGCTCGGGCGTTGCCGTAGCAACGCCGGGCAACATCTGCCCGGCGCATGCGCAGATCGGCTCCAAAGCCGATCTTACGCTTACGCCCGCCATCCTACCGACGGCGGCCGTACCTCTGGATCAGGCCCCAGGACACTGGAGAGAGTCCTCCACAAAGACTCCTACATCCTGGGCCCCAATAAGAGGAGACAGAGCATTTCCAGGGTGTGTATGTTATTTGCTTTTTGTATTTTGTCACATAACTTACATTTATATGCTAGTATCAGGTGTGTTAACACTTGTAAGTTAAAAGTTTTGTAAATAAAAAAAAAAGAAAATGTGGAATGTTATAAATACTGATAAATTTGTTTTAAGTTGCATAATGCTAAATATACAAATAAATTCAATTTAAAAAGTAGACACTTCAGAAACCATTTTATGTTGAAATATAGAGCTGTATAGAAAAATAAAAAAGAATAGAAAACGCAGAATATTAATTTATCTAAAGAGCATATATTAAAATATGTAAAATATAAAATATATTAAAATATATCTGTTTTAGAATTTTCAAAAGTGTCATTTTTTGTATTCTAAATCTGTTTTTATGTCATTACAGACACTTCTGAAGCACAGCCTGTGCTATCACTAGTACAGGAAGTAATTCCAGGGCCTACACATTATGAGTTTGTGGAGGAGGATGTTGATGATGAGGAGCAGATAGCACATTATCACACCAGTGGCCAAGCCTCCATTAGTGCAAGGCAAAAACATATGTCCACATTCTTCACCAAAATGGACGGCTCTCAACAAAACATCAATAAGCTGACAAGAATCTTGAATCTTGGAGGGGATGGCGGCTTCAGCTGAAAGGCACTTTAATGAAATGAAACAAGAAGGTGAGGTATGAGGGCGCAACTCTACAAAAGTAATGAGCAGCCACAACACCTGTGGAGTCCACCTATCTCCACTAATGTTAAAGTGCAAAGTAGTAGTTTGGTGAGGGCGCTATTCTGGATGGGTGGGTATTATGACTAGTCCTGGGTGGGGGGAATCCCAATGCGAAATGAGAATAAAATTTAAATTAGATAGGCCCTGTTAAAAAATAGACCAACACAACTCCAACAGATGGGTAATTAGGTAAAAGGTGTTGATTATATACGTGGAAAAAATGGGATGCCTATATATTGTAATATCTACCTTCAATGGGACATAGAAGATTATTGTATAATAAAATAATGGATTTTATTTCTGCATCCATTACCCCTATTTATATCATTATCCATTTTACATTTAGAGTCTGTTTGTTCATTAGGGTGAAGTAACTATTCAGTTCTAATTCTTTTTATTGATTCTGATATATCCTGTGTCAATACGTCAGTACTTTATTATTTATTTTTTTATTCATTAATTGTATGCCACATTTAGGTATGTTTTTTTGATCTTTGATCAGTAAGCCAGAACCAAGAGGAGCCCCAATAATCTTGTATGTCCCATTGAAGGTAGATATTACAATATATAGGCATTGAAGGTAAACAATATATAGGCATCCCATTTTTTCCACGTATATAATCAACACCTTTTACCTAAATACCCATCTGTTGGAGTTGTGTTGGTCTATTTTTTAACAGGGCCTATCTAATTTAAATTTTATTCTCATTTCGCATTGGGATTCCCCCCACCCAGGACTAGTCATAATACCCACCCATCCAGAATAGCGCCCTCACCAAACTACTACTTTGCACTTTAATGAAATGGCCCGTCATAACCGTTAAAATTGAACAGCTTTATCAGCAGCTTGTGGCCTTTGGTCCAGCTGTTATTTAATCCAGTGTGGCTCCTCCCTCCTTCACTTCCACCTGCACCTCCACAGTCTACTCAGAGGAGGAGCAGCACCCCTGTAAAAAGAGGAGTAGGACAAGTTAATCCTTTTTTTTGTGTTATAGCAATGCTTTAAATATTTTTTACTTGATCATTTCTGTTTTTGGCCACTCGTGATTTAATATGGTTGTGTCTTTTTAAATAAAAGTTTTACAACAAGATTACAACAAGCTATTTACAATAAGCTGATTATTTGAAAACACAAATCAAATGTTGTATAGGTTTGATAACATTTATATTTCATCCATTTTTAAAACTTTACTACCTCTACTAACTGTACTCAGTAACATGTAAAGCTAACTCCTTCAGCCTCCTAGTTCTCATTGAAACATGGCTCTTCCCCACTGACAAAACCTCTCTGGCTGGAGCTACTCCTCTCTCCCTCCTGCACTCTCCGCACTATCCCTCCTGAGCCCTCCCTCATCTTCTCTTCCTTCGAGATCCACTCCATCCGACTTTTTTCATCCCCTAGACCTCCTCATTGCTGTCATTTACCGGCCCCCAGGCCCTTGTTCACAGTTCTTTGAGAACTTTGCTTCCTTTGCACCCACTATCTCTTTTCTGACCTCCATTCCATTATCTTGGGTGACTTTCGACATCCCCGTTGATAACCCCTCTAAGCCAAGACCTCTAAACTTCTATCTATTTTCTCATCCTTTGGACTGACTCAATGGACCACCTCCCCAACCCAACACAGGGCCATTCCCTTGACCTCGCCTTCACCCACCTCTGCACTCTCTGACCTTTCCATCTCTCATTTTCCTCTCTCTAACCACCACCTCCTCTCCTTATCCCTGTCCTCTCTGCCTGCCCTCCCCCCAAACACAAACGCGTCCTCACCAGACAGAACATCAGCACCCTTGACATCCCAGCCTTTACCACCTCCTCTCCCTTTTACTTCTCTCTCCTGCCCCAACCAAGCCGCTTCCCTCTACAATACCACCCTCTCCTCTGCCCTTGACTCTACCTACCCCTTCTTCCATCTCCTTCCCGGCTCTAACCACCAGCCATAACACTCTCAGGTCATGCGCTTCCTCAAACAATGTTCCCGCAACCCCGAGCATGTCTGCTGAAAATCTGGCTCCCTGGCTGACTTCTTCCACTTTAAATTAATCCTTTCCTCTTACTGCTCTGCCCTTGCCCAAGTCAAGAAAATTTTCTTCAAATCTCTCATCATTTCCCAAGCATCCAACCCCCGTTGCCTCTTTGCCACCTTTAATACTCTCCTCTCCCCATCCCAGCCTTCCATTCCACTCTCTATCTCGCTTCCAACTTTGCCTCCAATTCTCCTCCACCCTGCTTCCCTTATCCCTCCCCAACTCTCCTACCCCCTTCTATGCAACCATCATGAGTTTTCTTCTTTCCATCCTATGACAAGCGACGAAATTCACTCCCTAATAATATTCTCACCACCCTCAACCTGCCCCGTGGACCCTATTTTTACACTATCTCAAACACCTCTCTTTCACTTCCTGCTCCCATCTAGCCCACCTTTTCAATCTTTTCCTCTCATCAGGTATCTTCCCTTCCTCTTTTAAGCACGTCTTTGTCTACCCCAATTTAAAAAAAAAACGTAATCTGGACCCTACATCCCCCTCCAGCTACCGACCTATATCCCTTCTCCCTTTCGCCTCCAAATTCCTTGGGCCAGATTTACTAAGCTGAGAGTTTGGAAAAGTGGAGATGTTGCCCATAGCAGCCAATCAGATTCTAGCTCTCATTCCTATTACATACTCCGCCATTCAGCTGGCAGCTGTATCATGTTCGAAATATGGCTGCTCGGACCGGCAACCGTATTACGTTTCATAGCGCTAATCTAAATAACAGTATAATAGTAAAGCTGGTTAATCTGGCCCCTTGAGCACTTAGTCTACCAACGTATCATCATCTACCTTACTGACAACTCTCTCCTGGCAGTTACACTCTCCGGAACGAAGTTCTGATTGACGAAAATGGGACATCCGAAAGTTAATTGGATGTCCCATTTTCGAATACTTACTGCTTTCTACTTTTTTTTTGTGAATGGGTGAGTATGCTGGTTAGCATACTTTACCCATTCACTTTCGCAATTACTGTTGTTGTTCCGACGTCTGTAATATTCCTCCGCCGCACCTCCGTCGCTGCTCACCAGACCAGGAATAGGCAAGTAAACTATCTGTGCAGGTTAGGGTTAGAGTCAAGCTGCTGGTCAGGCTGCAGGGAAGGGAAGGTTAGTGTCAAGCTGCAGGGGAGGGAGGGTTAGGGTCAGGCTGCCGTAGATGAAGGGTTAGGGTCAGGCTGCAGGGGAGGGAGGGTTAGGGTCAGGGTAGTGAGAGGGGAGGGTTAGGGTTAGAATTAGGGAAGGGACTATTTTTGCTTACCATTTAGTAGCTTTTGGTGCTCCGTGGATCGAGGCATAGAAATCGAATTTTTCACAAATCAGATTTTCGTTGCGGGGACCCACACCCCTCTCCCGGGCACCCTCCAATCTGGTTTCCGGCACCTCCATTCCACTGAGACTGCCCTTACTAAAATGACCAATGATCTGTTATCTGCCAAATCCAAGGGCCAATTGTCCATCCTGATCCTTTTTTACCTGTCAGCTGCTTCTGATACTATTAACCATCCTCTTCTGCTACAACCCTGGATATTTTGAATAAACACTTACCTCAAATCCAATGAGGTCTTGAACTCAGCCCTTGACACCTCTATCCCCATGTGCTGGGGGCTGCTTACCTTGTGGAGCATTCAGTGCCTGTCCCTATATAGCAAAAGTCACAGAGATAAAAGTTTCCAAAAAATTAACAAATTTTACCATTTTTCCAACTATAATACTAAATAGGTTATTTACTTTTCCTCCCTTTAAACAAAGATTACTTGAACATATTAGGTCGATTCATAATAATCCATATGATCAGTCTAAATGCAGAATGTTGACTCCCGTTGCTGAACACTACATGAAGTTCCATAATGCCACTTCAAGTGGCTTGAAAGCCTTTGTCGTTGAAAAAGTTGTGCCTATGGAACAGGAAGTGACCTCAATCTGGTACTATTACAAAAAGAAATCTGTTGGATTTAATTGTTAAATTGTTTATTTCCATGTGAACTTATTGAAAATGTTACCTATACTAATATTTCTTTAATGGTTACAACATATACTCTCGACCAACCTCCCCCTTCCTACAAATTAAGCCTAGATTGGGACTTAGAACATAGTCCAAATAATTGTATATATTATATCTGATGATGGAAATGTAAACTAATGCAATAACTTATGTGTAGCTCTTCTCTGTTTCTTATTCTCTTAGGTGTTCTATATGTTTAACAATCACAGGGCATATATCGTATCATTACTTGATTGATCTGTAATGATATATAAACCTACACCTGAAAGCCCACTATGAACACTTTTGACAAAGATTTTTACAAGGCAAAATGTGTATCAGGTCTATCCTGGGTCCATATCGATGTGCACTGGATGACAAATCTTGTCTTTTTTTTTTCTCCTTGACTATGCAATGTATTACTATGGAGGTTAATCACCATTGAATAAGATAGGAAGCGACAGCAACTGCCCGAAAGGGTGAAGTGTAGCAGTTAGGCTACTAGAATTGTATTAGGTTCAGTATTCCACTGTGTAAAGATAGGGTGACTTAAATCCTCCTACTGATTGCTTTATACTCAAGCATTTTATACAAAGAATGTCTTTTTCAGTATTTTTCCTATGCATACGATGTATATGTTTTAAATGCATTTATTAAAGAATGCAGGGGCGGAACTACCATTGGTGCAACAGGTGCAACGGCACCGGGGCCCATGCTGATACAAGGGCCCACAGTCGTCAACACCGCATTGCCGAAGCTCCATACTGGGTTATCATCAAGGCCAAAGCATATTATTTGCACCTGGGCCCACAATTTGCTAGTTCCACCTCTGAGTCAAAGCTCATATGTGTTCCGGGCCCGCTGTTCCTAATGTAGGGCCGACGCTTCCTCCTATTTACTAACCCTCAGAGTGGGGTTTTACACTCTGCTCTGAGAGTTAAAATAACGCCAGATCAGAATCCCCATATAACCCACTTTTTGTCCCCCTAATAGCTGTTATTAGGGGAGGAAAAGGGGGATATATATGGGGAGACAGATGGAATATATGAAAATAGTAGTTTTGTGTACAAAAAAATTAATAAAATTAAATAAAATTAAAAAACAATAAAAACATAAAAATTAAAAAATAAACAATAGAATAGGCTTAAAAACTTACCCGACAGAAGACGCGTCTGCCCGCAGGTGCCGGTCCCGACATGAAGAGCCTGCTCATGCCCTGTATTTCTCATGCCAGGGCTTCATTTTTACAAAGTCCCATCAGAGAGCCACTGCGCATGTGCAGACCTTCCATTAAGCCGAAGAAAGCCCGCGATGACTGCAGAAAGCTCGAATGTCATCGCGGGACAGCCAGCGGAGGGTACGTTTTTGTAAATAATATGAACTTAGTTCCCAGGCTCAAACTACTTGGAACCTGGATGAGCTACTTTCATTTGGGTAAGTAAATAGAGCCCTACATCTCAAATGTTTCTCGTGTTGGAACAAGAACCTGGCTGATCATGACCCAACAAAATTACTATAAGTGAGGAAGTAAGGAGCAGTCATACTGAGACATGTCTGCAAATTACCCCGACAAACTCCAGGTTAGAAATTTCCAGGGTATGGCACAGATATGTATACACACACGTGCGCACACGCACACCACGCACAGACAAAGTAATAAAATAACATGGTGACAGTACTTTTCACTCTGGGCACAGGGGTGTGGAAAAAATCCTGGAAACAGTAAATGTATTAAAAAGTCAGAAACCATATTAAAATGTACTGAAAAAGTCTTGCACACACTTTGCCATATGCACACTGAATTCACGCAAATACCATCTAAATATACACTGGGTTTACACAGAAAGCCAGAAACCATATTAGTTACTGAAAAAGTCTTGTACACACTTTGCCATATGCACACTGAATTCACACAAAACCATCTGAGTATACACTGGATTTACACAGAAAGCCAGAAACCATATTAAATGTATTAAAAATGTCAAAAATCATATAACATGCACTGAAAAGGATGACACTGATAGAAAATATTTAGAAATGCCCATACAAAAATCACATCCATGAGCACATGCGCTTTACTATTTACACCCTGAATTCACACATAAAAATCAGGATCTACACAAAAATCCAGAAACCATATTAAAAGCATTGAAAAAGTCTAAAACCACTGAAAATTCTTTGAAATATCCACGCACCATATCATATACACAGTAAATTTAGGCAAAAAATATGGATGTACACTTGTTACACCAAAAAAGCCAGAAATCATACTAAATGTATAAAAAAAAAAGCCAAAAACCCCATTAAATACGATGAAAATTTCTCACAAAAGCCAGATACAGCCACACTTTGCTATGTGGTTTTCAGCTTTAAAAAAAATATATATATTAACTATACATTTACTATGTTTCTGTCTTTTACCTTTTCCCAGGGCAGTTACTTAGCACAGTGCATGTACGCTAATGAAGACAAGAACAAAAATAAAAAGTAATTCTGTTTAAAGGATAGGGCACAGAGAACAAAGGAGAATAACGTCACCTGATCCAAATATGAAAATGTAATGAGTATGGTAGTATGTAGCCACTAACCTCTATATAACTGCACATCAGAACCTGTATAAAATATAACTCATAATGATAAACTAAAAAGATGGGATCACCTTACAAAAATACAGGGAAGGTCCAGTTGTTTCATACCATATACCAAATATAATGATAAACAACAAAAAAAATTGCCATCACTATTAAAAGTTATATTTTACATACGCACTGTTGTCTATCTACAGTATTAAGAGGTTAGTTGCTACACACTACCACACTTTGTCTGCTGTAACATTTTAATATATGGATCTGATGACCTTTTTTTCATTTGTTGTTTTTGGTGCACTAAGCTTTAAACTGACCTGTTTTGTTCTCTCTGTTTGTTCATAGAAACATTAGAAGAAAACAAAGAAGGATTTTATTTGCAGACACACACCTCTACACCTTTAAACTAATTTTAAATAATGCATTACTGCTGTATTAATAATGAATTTAAAAACACTTGACAACATTGTGAAACACATTAACAGTGAGTTAAAATAAAATTCTCCACACCACTATGATCACAGTTTGATGTAATTAAAACAATAATACAGTATATACCCTCTTATCAGATTTATAGTAAAAAAAAATTCACTCTTTAAATAAATAGTATTAAAGTGTATTTACTAGAATAAAGTCCGAATAACAGAGGTAATATATATAATAATTGTAAATACTAAATGCATTTAAATTGATTACTATTACAGAAATAAAGCATTATTTTTAAATTAGTTTCAAGGAGCAGAGGTGTGCACCTGCAAATAAACATCTTTGTTTCTTGCAGGGCAGGGGTCCAGTGGCTTGATACCATCCCCCCCTAGAATTACCATCCCCACTTTGAGTTCTGTCCAGGGTCCACAGTCAGTCCACACGCCTGATTCACTGCATCACATGTCTTCCTGCTCCTCCTAGGCAGCTGCTCTCAGGATCCCTGGGTGCCTGAGTCATCTACTCTGACACTTCTTTAACAGACAGTGAGTCGGTCCAATCATCTTGCAGGCAGGAAGTTCAGTGCCTTAGTCTCTTCCCCCTGCAGTGTTTGATTGGATCATTCTGAGTCACTCAATATAATGTAATCTGACACCGCAGGGGAGAGAGATGATCCCAGCCCTTCATTCCTTCTGGTAGGGAAACGGCTTGCACTGGAGATAGAAGAAATGATCTGCAGGCACATATTCCTAATCTGTGAGAGGACACAAGGCCAGCTGCAAATCTAATAAACTGTCAATTTATCAATTTCCTGGGGCTGTAGTCCCATCAGCCCCATTGTTAATCCGGCCCTGCCTGGTGGCCTGCACTTGGTATAGCTGTCTCCTGCTCTATGGGGTATATTTACAAAGGGCAATTTTTGCTGTGAAATTCAATTTACAGCTTATCGCCGTGATTTTGTAGCGATTTGCAGCGTGAATTCACCGAATTCACTAAGTTGCAATTTTTTCCAACTCACACGAGATGCTGTGAGTTTGCAAGGGGTAAATCGCGGTGCTTTTGAGAAGCACCGCGATTTGTCCTTGAAAAAATCGCGCCAACTCGCATGAGTTTAAAAAACAAAAAAAATGCAGCATGGTTGAAAGCCTTAGCCATGCTGTGCTGATAAAACTACAAGGCTCAGCATTGCTTAGCCTTGTAGTTCTATCAGCGTCAGCATTGTTAGGCTTTTAACCATGCTGCGCTGTGTGCTCTGTGTGTGAAAAAAAATAGTGTGTGCACAAAACATACTGATACATTTATAGGACACAGACCACCGGAGGTAAGTGGACACATTAGGGGTTAATATTAGTTAGGGAAAAGGTTTATTACACATGAACACATTGTATTTTTTACTGTATTGTATTTTTTTCACACATGGAGCACACAGCAAAGCATGGTTAGAAGCCTTACCATGCTGACGTTGATAGAACTACAAGACTCAGCAATGCTGAGCCTTGTAGTTCTATCAGCACAACATGGCTAAGGCTTTCAACCATGCTGCGGTTGGATTTGACACTCAGAAAAACACGTCTACAAGATTGACATGAGTTTTTCTGGCTCACAGGGTGAATTGCCACTAACTCTTCTCTAGGCAAGGGAGAATTGCTAAACGGCGAGTTAAAGGCGATTTGACTGAGAGTTAGTCAAACCGGCCTTTATGAATACTGTGAGTTGTATGTCTTACATTGAAAAAATCACAGTCGCGATTTTAGGGATGATTCTCACTGCAAACTCACGTGAGTTTAGGCGATTTCTGCAAAATCGCCCTTTGTAAATATACCCCCATGTGTGACAGTCCCTCTTTGTATGTGTGAAATATCTTAGCACAATGTAGCAATGTGTTTTTCATTCAGAGACAAGATTAATTTGTTTTAGTATTGCCTATATTTCACAAAATAATGACCAAATTGTCAGCCTCTAATCCTTTGTTTGTCATCTTTGTTTCTGTTTCAGAAATTACCACAGAGATTGCACCCTTCACTGTATCACATTCTTGGTATAATGTCTGATCAGTCAGCTGCTTAATGATTAGTGACATTGGGCCTGATCCAGAACTACACCCGGCGTATTAGCTACGAAATGCCGATCTGCGCATGCGCCGGGCAGATGTTGCCCGGCATAGCTACGAAAAAGCCCGATCAACGATCAGCATCCGTAGGAACAGCGTAGTGACGCTGGAGGGGGCGTCACTCAGCATTACTACGTTAAGGTTGGTGAAGGTGGGCGGGGGGAGTTAGTTTAATGAGGGAGGGAGGGCTTAGCGGAACAACGCTCCTGTGCGAGGGTAGCCTTCAGCCGGTGTAAGCAAGGGAAGTTTATTACACAAGAACACATTGTATTTTTTATCAGTATGTTTTGTGCACACACTATTTTTTTTTAACACATGGAGCACACAGCGCAGCATGTTTAGAAGCCTTACCATGCTGACGCTTATAGAACTACAAGGCTAAGCAATGCTGACAGAGGACAGAGGACACAACATGGCTAAGGCTTTCAACCATGCTGCTGTTGGATTTGACACTCAGAAAAACACGTCTACAAGATTGACATGTGTTTTTCTGGCTCACAGGGTGAATTGCCACTAACTCCCCTCTAGGCAAGGGAGAATTGCTAAACGGCGAGTTAAAGGCGATTTGACTGAGAGTTAGTCAAACCGACCTTTATGAATACTGTGAGTTGTATGTCTTACATTGAAAAAATCACAGTTGCGATTTTAGGGATGGTGATTTTCCAGAGGCCTAAACTCACGTGAGTTTACCTTTTGTGAATACAGTGATTTCATTCTCACTGCAAACTCACGTGAGTTTAGGCGATTTCTGCAAAATCGCCCTTTGTAAATATACCGCCATGTGTGACAGTCCCTCATTGTATGTGTGAAATATCTTAGCACAATGTAGCAATGTGTTAAGATTAATTTGTTTTAGTATTGCCTGTATTTCACAAAGTAATGACCAAATTGTCAGCCTCTAATCCTCTGTTTGTCATCTTTGATTCTGTTTCAGAAACTACCACAGAGATTGGTGCAACTTCACTGTATCACATTCTTGGTATTATGTATGATCAGTCAGCTGCTTAATGATTAGTGACATTGGGCCTGATCCAGAACTACGCCCGCCGAATTAGCTACGGCGGATGTAAGCGTAAGATCGCCTGAAAAGCCGATCTGCGCATGCGCCGGGCAAATGTTGCCCGGCATAGCTACGGCAACGCCCGATCAACGATCGGGCGTTCATAGGAACAGCGTAGTGACGCTGGAGGGGGTGTACCCCAGCGTTACTACGTTAAGGTTAGTGAAGGTGGGCGGGGGGAGTTAGTTTAAAGAGGGAGGGAGGGCTTAGCGTAACAACGCTCCTGTGCGAGGGTAGCCTTCAGCCGGCGTAAGCAAGGGAAAATACGGTCGCACAGGGGGCGTGTCGGGGAGAATAGACGCCGATATGCTGTGCTTTAGTAAGCACAGCGCATCGACGTGGTTCTGGATCAGACCCATTTTCCTTTCTGTTTTAGCTGAACAAGAGGTGGATTGTAATTTGAAAATATGTCAGTCTGCCTTTGATCTGGTTTTTAGGCAAAGTGAGTATTTTTTGGAGCAGGGTTATTCCTAGGTGGCTTAAACAGTTAT
The DNA here is from genome assembly GCA_011038615.1 of Limnodynastes dumerilii. Taxonomy (NCBI): domain Eukaryota; kingdom Metazoa; phylum Chordata; class Amphibia; order Anura; family Limnodynastidae; genus Limnodynastes; species Limnodynastes dumerilii. The sequence continues at coordinate 32,240 of WWET01005129.1, forward strand.
CATATATTCAACAAAGAACAAATAACTATCAATAAAATGTTTACTCTGATGTAAGTGTCATTTATATTATTTACCACTAGATGGCAACAAAATCATATCATAAATATCTTATGAGCACATATACTGCATATACTACATATAGGGCCTGATTCAATTAAATGCGATGACTGTGATATTTTGGTTTTGATGCAAATTGCGCATATAACCATCTGTCATGCTACGCAAAATTCATGGATTTTAATACGCACTTCTATGAGGGATTCAATTGAATCAGGTCCATATTGTCAATAAAACGGAGAACAAAAACTTAACTTGCTTGCTCAATGATAGTTTAAAGAGGGCCCTTGAGCCCTTTCTCAAAGTCCTATGTGGCAGTCTGAATCTTCTTCTGGTTTTCTTTGATAGTTCTTTCATTGATTGGTTGGAGTGTGCATGTGATCGGCATTCCCAGTTCATAGGTCATAGATGATTTCACTGCCGACTTATTATCATTTTTAAAAACCCAACACTTACAAAAAAGCTTAAAACTATAAACAAATATACAGTAAGTTTCATACCCTCCAACATGACCCATTCCATTAGGTACAAAATACTCTGCTCCTCAGTTTCCAACTGTCAGTTACTATGGTAACACCTTTGTTGAAGAGTCAAATTTTTTTTTAAAAATATCAGTTAATTCATTTAAACCAGGGGAGTGACAGCTGGAAGCTCAGGAGTGGATACAATTGTACCTAATGGAATGGGTCATGTTGGAGGGTCTGAAGTTGTCATGGTGATGGTATATATTCAAAAAACATCATATGAATGAATAAACAAGTCCTCTGGTTCCATGTGTATACAATGAATGACCTTATTGTGAATATACATCAGAAGTGATAATATGAATCCATAGATGCATTAATGCATTAGTAAGTGAATAAAAAGTGGTTGAACCCCAAATGTGACAATATTAAGGTAATATATGTTGAATGCTAAAATCATATTGACACGATGGATCCGATGAGGGTCTTTAAAGACTGCATATATGCAATCTACGTAACGAAACAATACTTAGATTACCTAAAATAGTTACTACGCATGTCTAGTAGCTACTATCGGTACTATTTTAAGACCGTGGGCCGTATTCAGAGATGCGTTTGCACATAGCAAGTAACACCCACAAAAACCCCAGTCACCCCTCTCGCAAATCCGTGCTCTCGTAGACTCAAACTTCCATGACCACCTTTAACTTTCCGTGCGTACAGTTCTTGCTTGGCGCGCCCAGATGCGTTCATTTAAATGCCTCTCTCCACCCACTTTCATGTAAATCCTCACGTACGGATTTTTACGCGAGACATCTGTACGCACATCCACACGTGCGATTCACTTGTCCGTGCCTAAAGCACATATATACATATCTTCAATGTCAATTGTGTAAATAAAGTTACCACGCATGCGCAGTTGGTCTGTTCACAAAAATACGCACGCACCTAACCGTTAAAACGGTTGTCTGAATACGGCCTCATATGTGCAACACGCGCGGTGTTGTGAATCTGGGCCAAAGTCTGTAGCTAGGATGTACCGGAGCTGCAGACCCTTTGTTGTGCTATACAATAATAAAGCAAAGCACAATCGCAGGCACAGCCAGGCCTCCAGCTCCCCAGCTAACACAGGTTTATTCTTCATGCTTCTGCTAATAGAAAAATCATTTCATGTTCACTACAGGACTATAAGAGTAATAGCAGCTGCATTTCAATGATGGAGGTGCCATTGTTTCCTTTATATATTTTACTTTGGTTACAGAGACAAACAATCATTTCAAAGAAAGATTTCAAAAAAGATTATATGTGGGTTTGAATTGTGATATCAGCATTTCTGTAATGTTCTATACATCTGTAAATATGTAAAGTATAGCGCTAAGGAACATAATGAGCACATTCATAACCCCACTTCTTTTCTTAGCTTTTCCTTATTCAGCTCACAATTGTTTCCCGGCTGTGATGTGTGAAGCCTATTATCCTGCGTCTTAGCAGTTTCCCATATTCACATCTCGCTCACGTAGCATGCATGAGTCACAAATACATATCTCTGAGTGGTTAAGCATCGGAAAATGACTCTATTAATCAAAGGCCACATAAATCTTCTAGCATCATAGTGGTGGCATGAAAATTTGTGTCGAGGAACAATCAATTGTCCTGCAGTCAGTATAAGGAACGTGACGTGGAGCACAGACGTCCCCAGAGGTTCAGGATGGAAAGGCTGAGGTGGGCTCTTAGAATGAAACTTTGTCTGCGGGTGGCACTGATTTATTTGATAAATGGCAATAAAGTTCTTTCCACCTCAGGTCTACGCAAGCGATTACTTTTTCTGCAGATGCAGGTTCAGCAAACTTGAAAGGCATCATTTTTCCTAGTTTAATCCTTGCACCTCATACGGCTGAATGCAGAACGCAGCAGATGTGCTAATACTGTAATAGATGGGAATTTGCGCACTTGTAGGTGATTCAAGTGAATTAAAGCTTTGCTCTTCAGCAACCTCACCTGTACATGCTATGCCCTTGACCAATTCCCTGCGATCCATATACTTTGGGGCAAAAATCCAAGTCAATCAATTTCAATGTGCTATTTTTGAGAATATATAACTTGAATTAGAAAATTTGAATTGTGTTTGTAAAGCTGTAGGAGAAGAAGGATTAGCAGTCTCTGCAGTGTATAATATATAATAGTCTTCTTCAGTTTTACTTGTGTAATTATGCTTTCCTTTACAGTACAGGGTTTTTGTATCTAGGAACGGATTCACAGTTACGTAGTTTTCCTCTTACATACGTTGTTTTAAGAATTGAGCTACTACCCGTGCATAGTAGCTTATTTACCCTATCTACATACCATTTCTGTTTGTAGATTGCGTAAGCGCGGTCTAAAGACGAAAACTACGTAACTGTGAATCCGGACCGCAGTCGGAAGGACAACTGTATTTCACAATCTTTATAATAAGCCTTCTGAACGCTACTACCAGGGGTGTAAGCAGATAGACTTGGTATAGATGTAGTATATCTGTGTGTACCTTCATACTGTGCATGCCCAGAACAAATGGCCACACAATTACAGAGATCCAGATCCAAACACAACTCAATGCTGCATTAGGAGAAAGGGTCTGAGGAACACATGTACAGTAAGCGTGCTCACAGAAGTGCCCAATCCAGATCTGATCCAGATCGGTTTATTTGCGTCTAAGTCCAGGAAGCTGCTGACAGACAACATTCCACCCCCTGTATCTAACCATTGCGGTAGCATTGTATCTTCCAAACACAATGCTAAGGGCCTGATTCAATTCAACGCGAAGGGAGAATGCGTATGGATAGACAGGAATCTAATTGTGAATCCTGCTTCTCTCCCAACATAGCAAAATCTTACTTTTGTATTGGGTTATAATTGTTAGTATCTGTGTAATGTCAGTGCTTGCACACAGCATAACAACCTTTTCCTTAATACAGTGGACGGAAAGGAGAGGAAAGGGAATGTATCTGGCAATGTAACTGCATTGTACTCGTCAGCTATATGTCCAGATACTGTATGTCCGTAGGCAACTTGCTGTACTTGCATAAGGTTTAAAGTTACCGTTGCATTCGTCTCTGAATCGCACTTCTCAATGTCACGTTCAGAGTAGGGTTGGGATCGGTCCCGGGTTCCAAGGATTGAGACAACCGAGATGGGATGAAATGAAATTGAGCAGGTTTAATCGGGGAAGGGTGCATACAGATGAGTACGAGAAAAGAGTCCTATGACAAGTATTAGCATAAAACAAACAGGTGCTTGATGATTGAATAGTCCATAAAGTCAAGGCTGGAGCTGGAGTCAAGGCTGGAGCTGGAGTCAAGGCTGGAGCTGGAGTCAAGGCTGGAGCTGGAGTCAAGGCTGGAGCTGGAGTCAAGGCTGGAGCTGGAGTCAAGGCTGGAGCTGGAGTCAAGGCTGGAGCTGGAGTCAAGGCTGGAGCTGGAGTCAAGGCTGGAGCTGGAGTCAAGGCTGGAGCTGGAGTCAAGGCTGGAGCTGGAGTCAAGGCTGGAGCTGGAGTCAAGGCTGGAGCTGGAGTCAAGGCTGGAGCTGGAGTCAAGGCTGGAGCTGGAGTCAAGGCTGGAGCTGGAGTCAAGGCTGGAGCTGGAGTCAAGGCTGGAGCTGGAGTCAAGGCTGGAGCTGGAGTCAAGGCTGGAGCTGGAGTCAAGGCTGGAGCTGGAGTCAAGGCTGGAGCTGGAGTCAAGGCTGGAGCTGGAGTCAAGGCTGGAGCTGGAGTCAAGGCTGGAGCTGGAGTCAAGGCTGGAGCTGGAGTCAAGGCTGGAGCTGGAGTCAAGGCTGGAGCTGGAGTCAAGGCTGGAGCTGGAGTCAAGGCTGGAGCTGGAGTCAAGGCTGGAGCTGGAGTCAAGGCTGGAGCTGGAGTCAAGGCTGGAGCTGGAGTCAAGGCTGGAGCTGGAGTCAAGGCTGGAGCTGGAGTCAAGGCTGGAGCTGGAGTCAAGGCTGGAGCTGGAGTCAAGGCTGGAGCTGGAGTCAAGGCTGGAGCTGGAGTCAAGGCTGGAGCTGGAGTCAAGGCTGGAGCTGGAGTCAAGGCTGGAGCTGGAGTCAAGGCTGGAGCTGGAGTCAAGGCTGGAGCTGGAGTCAAGGCTGGAGCTGGAGTCAAGGCTGGAGCTGGAGTCAAGGCTGGAGCTGGAGTCAAGGCTGGAGCTGGAGTCAAGGCTGGAGCTGGAGTCAAGGCTGGAGCTGGAGTCAAGGCTGGAGCTGGAGTCAAGGCTGGAGCTGGAGTCAAGGCTGGAGCTGGAGTCAAGGCTGGAGCTGGAGTCAAGGCTGGAGCTGGAGTCAAGGCTGGAGCTGGAGTCAAGGCTGGAGCTGGAGTCAAGGCTGGAGCTGGAGTCAAGGCTGGAGCTGGAGTCAAGGCTGGAGCTGGAGTCAAGGCTGGAGCTGGAGTCAAGGCTGGAGCTGGAGTCAAGGCTGGAGCTGGAGTCAAGGCTGGAGCTGGAGTCAAGGCTGGAGCTGGAGTCAAGGCTGGAGCTGGAGTCAAGGCTGGAGCTGGAGTCAAGGCTGGAGCTGGAGTCAAGGCTGGAGCTGGAGTCAAGGCTGGAGCTGGAGTCAAGGCTGGAGCTGGAGTCAAGGCTGGAGCTGGAGTCAAGGCTGGAGCTGGAGTCAAGGCTGGAGCTGGAGTCAAGGCTGGAGCTGGAGTCAAGGCTGGAGCTGGAGTCAAGGCTGGAGCTGGAGTCAAGGCTGGAGCTGGAGTCAAGGCTGGAGCTGGAGTCAAGGCTGGAGCTGGAGTCAAGGCTGGAGCTGGAGTCAAGGCTGGAGCTGGAGTCAAGGCTGGAGCTGGAGTCAAGGCTGGAGCTGGAGTCAAGGCTGGAGCTGGAGTCAAGGCTGGAGCTGGAGTCAAGGCTGGAGCTGGAGTCAAGGCTGGAGCTGGAGTCAAGGCTGGAGCTGGAGTCAAGGCTGGAGCTGGAGTCAAGGCTGGAGCTGGAGTCAAGGCTGGAGCTGGAGTCAAGGCTGGAGCTGGAGTCAAGGCTGGAGCTGGAGTCAAGGCTGGAGCTGGAGTCAAGGCTGGAGCTGGAGTCAAGGCTGGAGCTGGAGTCAAGGCTGGAGCTGGAGTCAAGGCTGGAGCTGGAGTCAAGGCTGGAGCTGGAGTCAAGGCTGGAGCTGGAGTCAAGGCTGGAGCTGGAGTCAAGGCTGGAGCTGGAGTCAAGGCTGGAGCTGGAGTCAAGGCTGGAGCTGGAGTCAAGGCTGGAGCTGGAGTCAAGGCTGGAGCTGGAGTCAAGGCTGGAGCTGGAGTCAAGGCTGGAGCTGGAGTCAAGGCTGGAGCTGGAGTCAAGGCTGGAGCTGGAGTCAAGGCTGGAGCTGGAGTCAAGGCTGGAGCTGGAGTCAAGGCTGGAGCTGGAGTCAAGGCTGGAGCTGGAGTCAAGGCTGGAGCTGGAGTCAAGGCTGGAGCTGGAGTCAAGGCTGGAGCTGGAGTCAAGGCTGGAGCTGGAGTCAAGGCTGGAGCTGGAGTCAAGGCTGGAGCTGGAGTCAAGGCTGGAGCTGGAGTCAAGGCTGGAGCTGGAGTCAAGGCTGGAGCTGGAGTCAAGGCTGGAGCTGGAGTCAAGGCTGGAGCTGGAGTCAAGGCTGGAGCTGGAGTCAAGGCTGGAGCTGGAGTCAAGGCTGGAGCTGGAGTCAAGGCTGGAGCTGGAGTCAAGGCTGGAGCTGGAGTCAAGGCTGGAGCTGGAGTCAAGGCTGGAGCTGGAGTCAAGGCTGGAGCTGGAGTCAAGGCTGGAGCTGGAGTCAAGGCTGGAGCTGGAGTCAAGGCTGGAGCTGGAGTCAAGGCTGGAGCTGGAGTCAAGGCTGGAGCTGGAGTCAAGGCTGGAGCTGGAGTCAAGGCTGGAGCTGGAGTCAAGGCTGGAGCTGGAGTCAAGGCTGGAGCTGGAGTCAAGGCTGGAGCTGGAGTCAAGGCTGGAGCTGGAGTCAAGGCTGGAGCTGGAGTCAAGGCTGGAGCTGGAGTCAAGGCTGGAGCTGGAGTCAAGGCTGGAGCTGGAGTCAAGGCTGGAGCTGGAGTCAAGGCTGGAGCTGGAGTCAAGGCTGGAGCTGGAGTCAAGGCTGGAGCTGGAGTCAAGGCTGGAGCTGGAGTCAAGGCTGGAGCTGGAGTCAAGGCTGGAGCTGGAGTCAAGGCTGGAGCTGGAGTCAAGGCTGGAGCTGGAGTCAAGGCTGGAGCTGGAGTCAAGGCTGGAGCTGGAGTCAAGGCTGGAGCTGGAGTCAAGGCTGGAGCTGGAGTCAAGGCTGGAGCTGGAGTCAAGGCTGGAGCTGGAGTCAAGGCTGGAGCTGGAGTCAAGGCTGGAGCTGGAGTCAAGGCTGGAGCTGGAGTCAAGGCTGGAGCTGGAGTCAAGGCTGGAGCTGGAGTCAAGGCTGGAGCTGGAGTCAAGGCTGGAGCTGGAGTCAAGGCTGGAGCTGGAGTCAAGGCTGGAGCTGGAGTCAAGGCTGGAGCTGGAGTCAAGGCTGGAGCTGGAGTCAAGGCTGGAGCTGGAGTCAAGGCTGGAGCTGGAGTCAAGGCTGGAGCTGGAGTCAAGGCTGGAGCTGGAGTCAAGGCTGGAGCTGGAGTCAAGGCTGGAGCTGGAGTCAAGGCTGGAGCTGGAGTCAAGGCTGGAGCTGGAGTCAAGGCTGGAGCTGGAGTCAAGGCTGGAGCTGGAGTCAAGGCTGGAGCTGGAGTCAAGGCTGGAGCTGGAGTCAAGGCTGGAGCTGGAGTCAAGGCTGGAGCTGGAGTCAAGGCTGGAGCTGGAGTCAAGGCTGGAGCTGGAGTCAAGGCTGGAGCTGGAGTCAAGGCTGGAGCTGGAGTCAAGGCTGGAGCTGGAGTCAAGGCTGGAGCTGGAGTCAAGGCTGGAGCTGGAGTCAAGGCTGGAGCTGGAGTCAAGGCTGGAGCTGGAGTCAAGGCTGGAGCTGGAGTCAAGGCTGGAGCTGGAGTCAAGGCTGGAGCTGGAGTCAAGGCTGGAGCTGGAGTCAAGGCTGGAGCTGGAGTCAAGGCTGGAGCTGGAGTCAAGGCTGGAGCTGGAGTCAAGGCTGGAGCTGGAGTCAAGGCTGGAGCTGGAGTCAAGGCTGGAGCTGGAGTCAAGGCTGGAGCTGGAGTCAAGGCTGGAGCTGGAGTCAAGGCTGGAGCTGGAGTCAAGGCTGGAGCTGGAGTCAAGGCTGGAGCTGGAGTCAAGGCTGGAGCTGGAGTCAAGGCTGGAGCTGGAGTCAAGGCTGGAGCTGGAGTCAAGGCTGGAGCTGGAGTCAAGGCTGGAGCTGGAGTCAAGGCTGGAGCTGGAGTCAAGGCTGGAGCTGGAGTCAAGGCTGGAGCTGGAGTCAAGGCTGGAGCTGGAGTCAAGGCTGGAGCTGGAGTCAAGGCTGGAGCTGGAGTCAAGGCTGGAGCTGGAGTCAAGGCTGGAGCTGGAGTCAAGGCTGGAGCTGGAGTCAAGGCTGGAGCTGGAGTCAAGGCTGGAGCTGGAGTCAAGGCTGGAGCTGGAGTCAAGGCTGGAGCTGGAGTCAAGGCTGGAGCTGGAGTCAAGGCTGGAGCTGGAGTCAAGGCTGGAGCTGGAGTCAAGGCTGGAGCTGGAGTCAAGGCTGGAGCTGGAGTCAAGGCTGGAGCTGGAGTCAAGGCTGGAGCTGGAGTCAAGGCTGGAGCTGGAGTCAAGGCTGGAGCTGGAGTCAAGGCTGGAGCTGGAGTCAAGGCTGGAGCTGGAGTCAAGGCTGGAGCTGGAGTCAAGGCTGGAGCTGGAGTCAAGGCTGGAGCTGGAGTCAAGGCTGGAGCTGGAGTCAAGGCTGGAGCTGGAGTCAAGGCTGGAGCTGGAGTCAAGGCTGGAGCTGGAGTCAAGGCTGGAGCTGGAGTCAAGGCTGGAGCTGGAGTCAAGGCTGGAGCTGGAGTCAAGGCTGGAGCTGGAGTCAAGGCTGGAGCTGGAGTCAAGGCTGGAGCTGGAGTCAAGGCTGGAGCTGGAGTCAAGGCTGGAGCTGGAGTCAAGGCTGGAGCTGGAGTCAAGGCTGGAGCTGGAGTCAAGGCTGGAGCTGGAGTCAAGGCTGGAGCTGGAGTCAAGGCTGGAGCTGGAGTCAAGGCTGGAGCTGGAGTCAAGGCTGGAGCTGGAGTCAAGGCTGGAGCTGGAGTCAAGGCTGGAGCTGGAGTCAAGGCTGGAGCTGGAGTCAAGGCTGGAGCTGGAGTCAAGGCTGGAGCTGGAGTCAAGGCTGGAGCTGGAGTCAAGGCTGGAGCTGGAGTCAAGGCTGGAGCTGGAGTCAAGGCTGGAGCTGGAGTCAAGGCTGGAGCTGGAGTCAAGGCTGGAGCTGGAGTCAAGGCTGGAGCTGGAGTCAAGGCTGGAGCTGGAGTCAAGGCTGGAGCTGGAGTCAAGGCTGGAGCTGGAGTCAAGGCTGGAGCTGGAGTCAAGGCTGGAGCTGGAGTCAAGGCTGGAGCTGGAGTCAAGGCTGGAGCTGGAGTCAAGGCTGGAGCTGGAGTCAAGGCTGGAGCTGGAGTCAAGGCTGGAGCTGGAGTCAAGGCTGGAGCTGGAGTCAAGGCTGGAGCTGGAGTCAAGGCTGGAGCTGGAGTCAAGGCTGGAGCTGGAGTCAAGGCTGGAGCTGGAGTCAAGGCTGGAGCTGGAGTCAAGGCTGGAGCTGGAGTCAAGGCTGGAGCTGGAGTCAAGGCTGGAGCTGGAGTCAAGGCTGGAGCTGGAGTCAAGGCTGGAGCTGGAGTCAAGGCTGGAGCTGGAGTCAAGGCTGGAGCTGGAGTCAAGGCTGGAGCTGGAGTCAAGGCTGGAGCTGGAGTCAAGGCTGGAGCTGGAGTCAAGGCTGGAGCTGGAGTCAAGGCTGGAGCTGGAGTCAAGGCTGGAGCTGGAGTCAAGGCTGGAGCTGGAGTCAAGGCTGGAGCTGGAGTCAAGGCTGGAGCTGGAGTCAAGGCTGGAGCTGGAGTCAAGGCTGGAGCTGGAGTCAAGGCTGGAGCTGGAGTCAAGGCTGGAGCTGGAGTCAAGGCTGGAGCTGGAGTCAAGGCTGGAGCTGGAGTCAAGGCTGGAGCTGGAGTCAAGGCTGGAGCTGGAGTCAAGGCTGGAGCTGGAGTCAAGGCTGGAGCTGGAGTCAAGGCTGGAGCTGGAGTCAAGGCTGGAGCTGGAGTCAAGGCAGGAACTGGATTCAAGGCAAGAACTGGATTCAAGGCAGGAGCTAGATACCGTAGTACCATCAACCTGGAAGACCTGATTGTTCTGGCAACGTTGGGACAGTGCACAGGGTTTAAATAGTGCGCCCTGTGCACTGATTGGCTGGAGGACCGAAGAGGCAGCTTCCCATTGGTGGTGACGTCATCCAATATGGCGGCGCCCATCGGACGAGGATCCCGCTGCAATTTGGCGCCAGAACACACGCGGGACGCCGGACCAGGTCAGCAGCAGCATTGGGCAAGCAGCGGAGTCTGTCACTGTAATAGTGACAGACTCCGGACCCGAACAGCACCGGAGCCCCGTACTGCAGCCAGCCGACGGATGGGGTAAGTGCGGCACTTGCCGCGATTTGTGACACTCAACCTCCTATTATTACCAAATGTAGCGACTTTTATATTCAAGTTTGGATCAGGCCTATTGTCTTTTATTTATTTTTAATGGGCTTAAATACAGACTGAAAGACAAATGATCTGAATTAATGTTTTACTTTTATGTAACTTACATACAACTTTTTTCTAGTAACTTACATACAACTTCTTTTTAGTTAACCCTTTTCCTTCATGAGCTCTATGCAAGCAGAGTTAGTCCAGAAACTTAAATCATGGATAACATTGATATACCTTTGGTTTGTTTGGTTATTGGACTTCTTGTTTTAAGTTGTAAAGCAACATCCCAGAAAATGCTCAGTCTTGCAACATCTTAATGTCCCTTTACTATATTTATCTTCTGGTCGGTTTAGCATCATTTATAATGTTAATCGTAAGAGTGAAGGAAAATGTAGTTTTTTCTAAATTGAAGAGCAGCATTTGCCTGGATGCAGAAAAAAACTAACCCCCTCAATAAAAAAACAAAAATAAAAAAAACTCCATAATTTGCACCCCTCAAATTACTTTTTTTTCAAAAGCAAATTTTCTTATTATTTGGATTTTGCTCTTAACTCTGAATCAGACCCAGAGGACTCGATCCGTAGACACATTAGAAAAAGTTTCAACTCAAAATTGCACGCAACAGAGCCTTTGGAAAGGAGTTATGGCACATAAGCACATTGCAGCTATGTGACCAAATATGTTGTGTAAATGGTTCTGATTAATGTGAGCACCTCTGTAACACTGTAAATGTCACCAAATAATAGAAAAAATGTCTTACATTTTTAATAAACACATGACATTTTTTTTGCACAATAGATTGACAGCAATATGTGACACTTTGCAATGCTTTTGAAGAGTCTAATTGGAAGGCTCTGAAATAGCTGGCAGGAGGTGAGCCCTCTGTACTTATACTTAGAAATGACAAAATGTTTTGGCGTAAACAGTCCTACATTGACGTCATCCCAATTCTGGCCACAAGGTATTGCAGAGCTCTACCACTGATGTATCTCCACTATAAGGAATCGCTAGTCCTGCATTTTTATACTTCTCCTGAAACAATGCCCTCAGTCATTGACCTACAAGGGGCTCTGTATTTAAGCTCACCCACCTGGTCCCATCTGGCAACAATCTGGGAAGAGTGGCCAGAAAAAAGCCATTACTCAGTGTTAAAAAAAAGGTGGCATGTTTTGAGTTTGCCAAAAGGCATGTGGACGACTCCAAAAAATGTATGGAGGAAGGTGCTCTGGTCAGATGGGACTAAAATTGAACTTTTAGTCCACCAAGGAGAACACTATGTCTGGCGCAAACCCAACACATCCCATCACCCCAAGAACACCATCCCCATAGTGAAATATGGTGGTGGCAGCATCATGCTGTGGGGATGTTTTGCAGCAGCAGGGACTGGGAAACTGTTTTGACACTCGAGTGGTTTAAGGGGAAGCATTTAAATGTGTTTGAATGGCCTAGTCAAAGCCCAGATCTCAATCCAATTGAGAATCTGTGGTCAGACTTGAAGATTGCTGTTCACAAGCGGAAATCATCCAACATAAAGGAGCTGGAGCAGTTTTCCCTTGAGGAATGGGCAAGCATCCCAGTGGCAAGATGTGGCAAGCTCATAGAGACGTATCCAAATCGACTTGCAGCTGTAATTGCCGCAAAAGGTGGCTCTACAAAGTACTAACTTTAGGGGGTGAATAGTTATGCACGCAGAACTTTTCTGTTATTTTGTCCTATTTGTTGTTTGCTTCACAATACAAAAAAAAACATCTTCAAAGTTGTAACCATGTTCTGTGAATGAAATGATACAAACCTTCAAAGAATCCATTTTTATTCCAGGTTGTGTGGCAACAAAACATAAAAAATGCGTAAATACATTGAGAAGGGGGTGGAGAGGTTCCATAAGAAATGGGGATCATATATTGAACAGTTGGACGTACCTACACAAACGCATATTTTTAAACTGTTTGAAAATACCACATGGTATTTATATAGACAACTGGAGGGTTGAAGCTTTGAGGTATATGGCTGGGTTTGGGTGTCTGAAGGAGAAGTGATGGCTTAAATGCGTTAGGCGGTGTGCAGCCTAAGTTGAGCAGCATCTTCCATCTTTTATGAATGCAAGTATGCGTGTGATAGAATACAGATAGGTAGGCATAATGTAACCTTTATCTGTTTCCCAGTCCCCATTTTTTAGATTTTCTTTGCTTTTCCCCATATTTTGTCTCCCAGAATGTTATTGACTATTCTATTGCATATTTAGAACCTGTTTAAATTCTGATTGCTTGACAGTTTAGTTTACATTACTATTCTTAATATGTCAATTATGAAGTGACTTCTGTGCTTCTCACTATTCTGTAACTTTATGTATACTGTCATATTTGTATATCTCTATTGTACTTCATAAAACGAAAACGAAATAAACAGATTTTGAAAAAAAAAATAAAAAATGCGTAAATACTTTTGCAAGGCACTGTATATGTACATTTCGCCTCTAGAGCTCCCCCTTCTCCCTCCCCTTCAGCTTCCTCAGAAGACATCATGGAACACAGTGTGACCTCTGTTGTAGCCCCTGGGTTCCCCCCAGACCAACTCCGGTCAGAAGTGGGAGAGATTCTGGCCCATGTCTGGAGCTTACCAGAAAAGCAAGATCTTATGGATATTGAACACAAGCTTCAGGAACCAATCCTCCAAGAAATAGCCAATTTGCTGAAAGACCAAAACCAGGTCTCCTCCAGAGTGGATGACCTAGAAGATAACTGTGATGCAACTGCAGATCACTTGGTGTCTCTTAGTGATATTGTATAACATTAATCCACATGCATTCGTTCCATGCAAGCAAAACTTAATGAACTCTAAAAGGTGGAGGAAAAACAATTTGCGTATTAGAGGTCTACCAGAAGATATTCAACAACAGAACCTCCTTGCTCAATAAAACTTTCTTAGAAATTCTGGACACTGATCCCAACTCTACTATTGAATTCAATAGAGCCCACAGAGCCTTATGACCTAAGGGGTCGGCCTCAGAAAAACCTAAAGAAGTGATTAACAAACTTCATTATTTAACACAGAAGAAGTAGATCCTGAGGCATCTGAGGGGTCGTTAAATAGAATTTGAGGGTCATCACCTACAAATCATTCAAGACCAATCCCGTAGGACACTTCAACAAACATGGCTACTAAAACCTCTTACAGACAAGTTACAGTAAAATAAGTTTAAATACAGATGGGACTTTCTTTTGTCTCTACAAGTTGTCTGCAATGGCAGACTCTTATCACTCAATGGACCAGATTCAGAGATGGAAAATAAGAGAGGAAAGTTACTCCTGGCCAAAACCATGTTGATTTTAGGGGGGAGTCAAGTTAATTGTATTCTTTGCATGCAGGGATTTATCTTTGAATTGTTCACTGCACACAGACAGTGACCAGCTTTACTGTTACACTGTTATTTAGACTTGGGCTGGGGAACCGCACCTCTCAACTCTAATACTGTTTGCAACAGATGAAATATGACTCCCCCTGAAATCAACATGGTTTTGCCCAGGTGTATCTTTAAGTTCTTATTTTCAGCCTCTGAATCAGGCCCTTGATTTCAAGCTCTTCTTAAGTCTGAATCAGGCCCAATATCCCAGAGCTTCTGCATGGCCCTAGATCTGGATAACATCTTGCTGTCCAACTGGATGGCCTTAGAATGTCACACGGAAAACAGAAGAGTCCACCCCAATCTTTGCCATTGTCGGGTCCTTCCGTGACATAAGGGGTACATGGCTGACTCTTAAGTAATAGTTTAAAACTGATTCCTGGGTGTCTAATAATGTTAATTTTCAACATATTATGCCACTGTATATAAGGGGCACACAGACGTGTGTGGAGGAGTTAAGGTAGGGTTCTGGACATGCATGTGTTCAGCACCCTGCACAAGAGGGGGGAGTGACAGGGGCATGCACTTCCCTCTTCCATGGGGCTTTCAAACCCCCAAGCTTTCTTTGTCATGATCTGGTCCCTAGTTAGCAATTTTCTATGGTTTAATATCTGTTAGCAAATTTGTAATGTCTTCATTTTGAATTACTTGTGGTGGGCTTGGTGGGGCCCATGGTTCTCCACCACTTGCCACATTTAACCCCAAAATCTTCCAGTGTTATTGACTTCTAGCAGTTATCTGGGTGTGGTTTCTCTATTTTACCCCCCAGATATAATCTTGCTCTTACCAGAGATGTCTAAAATCAGATGCCCCAAAGCCCAGCCTGTATAGTTTCTTGGGCCACCTGAGGTACAATTTTAGTATTCTAATGAATGCTACACTGTTATTAAGAAATAATAAATAATTGAATAAATACTAAAATGAATTTAACTAACTCAAGAAAAGATGACAAATCTATTTTCCAACAATCATCATATATTTCCTGCATCAATGCTCGTCAGGGACAATGACAACTGCGCAGCCCAGGTAGAGGTAGAGCAGGTGCAGCAGGTGGCGCTCACAGCCCTGTCACACCGCGCAGCTCCCATCCATTCCAGAGAAGAAGCAGGGAAGAGGGAAGGAAGGGCTGGGAATTATTTCCTGAGTTGAGAGCTGGGAGCTGGAATTAGCTTCCGGCTGCTGCTTCTTCTGTGTGGGGGACAGGGAGAGCAGAGTCTCCGGCAGACTGACAGAGAGCACCGACACGGTAAGTGACCAGAGGCTCCTGGATTGGAGGTAGCTGGGTGTCAGTGTGTGGTGTGTGACTGTGTCTGTGAGGGTGCAGTATGTCAGTGTGTAGTGTCTGTGAGTGTGTATTGTGTGTCAGTGTGTAGTATGTATCAGTGTGTGGTGTCTGTGTAGTGTGTGTGCAGGCACCGGGAGGCTGTGGAATGCAGTGGCTGTTGCAGTGGGGGCTCTGGCTGGGGAAGCACAGCATTACCCAGAGATATTCTGTTGCTTTTTTAGTCACACCATGATGTCATTAGTCACTGGAATACTCTTCCCTATGGTCGGATCCTGTTGAACTTCTCAGGGCTTATACTGAGCCTATATTTCTGTGGTTCCAGTACATTAAAATATGGCTGTAATATGGGGACTGAATTGTATCTGTATTTCTTACTGTATAATTTCATGTATGGCATTCAGTGCTATAGTTGGGAGGTGGGCATCTGCAGTGATCTTGGGGTGGTTGAGATGCTACAGAGTTCTCTATCTATATATTTTTTTAATAGTATATGAGAAATTATTACATGCACGTTTTTTTGTACCATTGCTGGGAGATGGGCAGCTGCAGTGACCAGGGGGTGATTGATACACTGTAGACTTAGGTGACATACATGGAGGCAATGATTGATCCATGTTGAATAGTGTGCTATCTAGCTGGCTCCTCTCCTATGCTTGGCTGCTGAAGCAGTGTGTAGAAGTAGCTTAGCCTTTTTAGTGGCAGGAATGGATGGCCCCAGGGCTGGGTGCATGAATGCAGTATGTACAAGATTTTGTAAGAAGATTCTCAGTGTTTTTAAACATCTAAACCTGTGGTTCTCAACTGAACAGCTTTCATGTAGAGATGTGAAAGGTATCATTAACCCCTGTGTTGCCGAATGTGCAGCATCACAGCAGGGTGGTAAAGAAAATCTATGTAATGAATCTGGGATCTTCTGGAAAGATAATCATAGAATGTCCTTGATAGGTGACATCAGTGACTAGGTGATGTCATACTGGCATTAGACAATTTGAACATGAAATGGAGGTTCAGGATCAAAGATTTACATTTATGAAAATCTGTTTAGGTATCTGTGATGGATTACAGAAAGTCTTCATGTAATTCATCTGTTTCTTGTCATTCAGTATCACATTGTTTGTTAAAAGCAGTGGTGGGTTACTTGTATGAAATGTAACAGGTTAGCAGTAGCTGTGTAAATGGTAAGATCCCACATGTCTGAGAGTTTATATTATCATACCAGCTGCTGCATGCATATGCGTCTACAGAATGAGCGGCCCAGCGGACGTGTTATATACATTCACCGATGACACCCTTATCTGTCTACATCAATGCACTGTACAGGAGACACAGCAGTTATTGTGTTTATAATTCTTACATAAAACAAATATTTCATATTGACAAATGCATATTTAGATGAATCAATTAGGAATAACAGAGTAAAAAAAATTTTTTTTTTTAAAAGGCCATAAAAAGGTTAAATTATTCAATTTTTAAACAGTTGTTACTATAAACCATTTTTCTATGGTATCCAGGGGAATGTTTTTGATTGGATTCTGAGGTTTCTGAATGGATGTTGTGTGCCCTTCGAAAGATAAAAATAAACCAGTCGGTGTCAGAATTTCATAAATAATGTATGGCTCATTAAGTGTATAGCTATATTCTTTTTATGTGAAACCCTGCAGTGGCTATGCTACTTGTGAAACTCTGCAGTGGCTATGCTACTTGTGAAACCCTGCAGTGGCTATGCTACTTGTGAAATCCATGTTTTACATTTGTAATCGCATTTTTAATTTGTTGCTCTTGTGTCTGTGTTTCATATGACAAAGGCCAGTTGTTTTAATAAACCTCTGTTCTGTACATACCTTCTATTGCACATAGGACTGTAAGAAGGCCCAGCACTTCTGCAAAGCATGTAAAACATATATTGCATTTCCACCTCTATAACTCCCTGTTAGGGCTTGATATCTGCTGGGAGGAGTCACAGATCCATAAAATAATGCACCGTAATGTCACACGTACTTAAAATGATCACATTAGTAGAACTTAGAGATGTCAGGAATGCAAATGTTGGTCATGTTATGTTATGAACTACATTATGTTACTTGTAGGTCTTTTCATAAGGCCATTAAATCTTTAAGGGACAAACAAAAAAAAATAAAAGGTGTTTTGGTGGTCAATAACCCCAGCGGATAATAACTGTCATGTAGACTGTCAAACAAATGATCAGTATTTTTAATGGCTGACTATGAAAACCATTAAAGAATAATTGTTATTTTTTAAGAATAATATAAAATGTCTCTCCTTTTATGATTGCTTTTTGAATATGTAATGAATAAAGAGTCTCCTTTATGAAGCTCAGTATAGGTAAGGCACTGTACATTTGCACAAGTGCTTTCAGATATCATCCAAGTACACAGAGTTGTAACATAAGATGATTTATGTGGAGGAGTGGGTCTTTGTGTTAACCAATGAAAGCAGGATTTTAGGAGAGTGAACTTGTCTGCATAATGCTCTTCAAGCAGGAGATAATTGTGTAAGTGGTAGAAGGAGACATTTTGCACCATCTCTGAGCTGGCAGTGGTGATGCTATGACCCATTCTTTAATCGAAGACCCAGAGCCTCAATTGTAACATTTCTAGACTCCCAATGTATAAGAAATCTTCAAACAGTGCCAAGCTGCAAACCGGTTACACTCTCCGGAACGAAACTCTCAATTTCAAAAAGGGACATCTGAAAGTTATTTTTCGGATGTCCCTTTTTCCTATACTTACCATTTTATACTTTTTATTTAATGAATGGGTGAGTATGCCGTTCGGCAAACTTCAGCCATTCACTTTTGCAATGCGCGATATCCCTCCGCCACTGCTATAGCCGGACCTGGAACAGGTAAGTAAACTATCTCTGCGGGGTTAGGTTTGGGGTTAGGGTCAGGGTCAGGCTGCAGGGGAGGGAGGGTTAGGGTCAGGCTGCAGGGGAGGGAAGGTTAGGGTCAGACTGCAATTAAGGGAGGGTTAGGGTAGTGAGAGGGGAGGGTTAGGGAAAGGAGTGTGGGACTATTTTTTTTACTACTTTTATGACTACGGAGCTTTCAGTGCTCTGTGGATTGATTGCAATGCCTCTTCAAGGCGCAGCCAAACCCATCCCCACCATCAGGAGAAATCAGATTTTTCGAAAATCAGATTTTCTTGCCACGGATCCACACCTGATGCAAACATAGCGGTCAGTGGTTAATTTAAGAAACAAATGAGGCTAAACCAAGAAATGTTTAGGAAAAAAGTTACATTGAATGAAAAAGGAGGATAGACTTTTGCTCCTACATATACCTTTCATTGCTATCCATGTTGTGTGCATCATACAGTACTTGAGGGTTATTGTGTACATATTGAAATAGAATGCCTCATCTGACCATGAAGGAAATCTTATGCACTATGCATCACGGGCCACATCCTGAGCTGCATTTCCATTATGTTACAACGCGTATTTACACTATTGTAATTACTAAGCACTCCCCTAGACACTCCCCTCGGCCGTACGTACTTTGGCTGTGTTACGCTGGCCAAACCCTACCTTAACTTTTCAAAGGGTTACTACTGACGTATGTAAAGGCTTCACGTACGTAAGTGTCTAAGCACGCCCATACTGTACGATTTAAATGCCTCACCGCGCCTCTGAAGCATAATTACGGGTGTCGTATATCTATCACGCCCCGTCGTTCGTAGTTACGCTGTTAATAGTAGGCTGGTTCTTATTGTTCAGAGTACATGGAGTAACATCTACCGCGCATGCACAGTACATACAAAACAGCGGTTTTACGTCTCCGGCTAGTGTAAATACGTCAGCGTACGTAGCTCAGGATCTACCCCAACATGTTTATAGCATATTTCAGTTTTCTTTTTCTGGGTTCGATTTCTATAACAGGAAGTTTTCCGTGACGTTTATATTAGTTTCTTTACCATTTACAAACTATATACTTAAAACCAATGATGTGTTTCTGTGTATGTAACTATAAGCAGCATTGTGTTTTGTGTTCCTTTCTCAGTGCTGAACACTCTCCTAGGTTACAGGAATTCTCTGTACACACATCTCCATAGACGCCACCAATCTAATACAGTCATCCTGTTTCTCCTATATTGTCCCAGCATTGTGCATTCTTGTATACACACACACACACACTGTGGGCCCGATTCAATTGTCAAAAAACCCTTCGCCGGCGTATTTTTTATGCTTTTTTTTTTTAAATTTACCGGCGTTATTTTTTTTTCTAATTCAATTCTTTTCTAGCGTTAAAAAATAGGCCGGTTTTTGAACGATAAAAATCCGCACCTATGAGAGGTGCGGATTTTTAACGCTGCCCTATGTTGTGCCCCAACAGGGCATGCTGATGCTTGTAGAACATTAGGCACATTAGGCACAGGGCATTAGGCACCATGCCCTGCCATCCAGGGACCACTGAGCAGCTACTAGAAGGGGAAAAAAAAATCTCTCTCTTAACGCTGCAAAACACTTCCTGCTAGCAGGAAGTGCCAGCGCTACTGAGGCTATTACCCAGTGCCTGAAG
>WWET01005129.1:51711-93911 GCA_011038615.1 Limnodynastes dumerilii
GCCGGGCACCTCCTGCTAGCAGGAGGTGATTTGCGGCGTTAACAGAGAGATTTTTTTTTTCTCTGGTTATTTTTTTAACTCTGTCTGCTGTTTTAGCGCAGCGGTAAAAAAATAATTGAATGGGCGAATTTTTAGCGCTCAATTGCCGGCGAAGGCGTCGTATTTTTACCGACGCAAAGTTTTTGAAAACTTCGCCGGCAATTGAATCGGGCCCACACTCTCTCTTTAATCGTTGTGTTGCAAGAATCAAATCTTCTGTGCAGTTCCCATCAGTGTTCAATGATGGGAAATGAAATTTGCACTTCCTGAAAGCATTTTAGTTTTTGAAAAAAAAAACCCTCTGCCTATTAAGAAACTATTATCAGTTAGTTGTATTCAATCTATAGTTACCCAGTTTATGGCCAAAGTCTGTTTCACATTTTGTTTGTACTATAAGTTATGAGTAATTTAAGAAGGAAAACAAGCTGTGAATGGACAGACTAAAGACTAGATTTACTAAACTGCGGGAAGGGAAAAGTTTGCCCATAGCACCAAATAAGATTCTAGCTCTCGCTTTCCTATTACTTACTACAGAATGTCAGCTAGAATCCATAGTTTAGTAAATCTAGCCTAAGGGGCAGATCCAGAGTTAGAAACAAATGCTCAAAAAGGCGAACATATGAACATTCAACTGAAGAGGAAAAACTAAAGAAGTGGTTTTGACAGGCAAGATACAGTAGCACCAATGTACATGTAACTTGTACAGTATTCTACTTACATGCTTAATTCAAAAAAGCATTCTCTCCTTCATTAAGTAATAAGCAGCCAGAGCACAGACTGTGCTGACTGCCTCTTAAAAATACAGGACAGCCAACATTACTTGAAGTTCATGTATTGGCAACACCAGCCTCTAGTCCAATTATTCCTTCCTGCCTTCTTTCCCAAGATCTCCACATAATTGAATTCCTAGGAACGTATCTTTGTTTTAATCTTAAGCTCATACGTGTACAACGTGGCAAAATGTGTTTGTGGTTTTATTTCCATCTTGGAAAATATATTTCAAAATTAAATCCAGCCGTGCTGATACCAGAACCCTTGCAGACATCCCCATAAGTGCACACAAGCTGCTTAATCATTTATTGCAGAATCTTTGCACGTTATTACTTTAGATAATATATATTTTCTGTATACATGACTGTATTATTTATTTTTATAGATAGAAAATGTTGTAATGTAAAATACAAGATCTGAATTACTCAGGGACAGATGACATGTTTTTATGGATTGGTGCGAATGTATTTCGGTGGTAGATAAAGTCCCCTATGTCACCCTTGCCGTCACATATAGGTGGAGTGCTGCGGACATGCATTAGCACCAGGCCGATGTTCATTGGCCCGCTAATATGTAGCTCTCAGCACCAAGTATCAAAGGTAGGATACAACAAATACCTGCTGCTGCAGAACTAAGATAGTTATTGGTGGGCCTGGGGCAATAGCCCGGGCTTTCTTCCCCCTGATGGTGGTCTTTCTCCCAACCCTGCCCATACATGAACTGCATAATACACATAATGGACCTTGTTCTCACTTAGGAAAGATTTAGGTTCTTAATTATACGCAAAAAGTAGCAAGGCAACTCCCCTGACAGGCCCCTGGTTTTCGCGCTTCTTAACCGACTTAAGAATGCCATAGGACTACTTTTACTTTAGGATTGTAGTTGTGTGCGCAGGGGCGGCTAATTAAGAACGTTTCTGCCTAACCATGCCCAGATTTCCTCATTTAAGTGACTCCCTCCACCCACTCTTCTTATCTTTGTTCTTAAGTTTTTCCTGCATATCCCTTTATTCTTAAGTCATTACGGACCTTGAGGAAATAGGTTCGTACTGGTGAGTCAGAGCCGTCTTGTTCTTAAGTCCCACGTAATTTGCGTATATTCATTTACAACACCTGTGGAGTATATCCCTTCTTAAATATACGCACCTAAAAAGCAGCATTTCCTTAACTGTGAATCAGGTCCAATATCTCTCATTGTACAACCAAAAAAGCACCCACACGCTCCACACCTCCAAAATGGCCAATTAAACCCTACCATGAATCTGCCCACTTGCCAATAATGTCTCTCTGTATACTTTCCCTTTAGAATCAAACCTCTCTATATTTATCTGCACTGCTTGATCCATTTTCCTCCGGCTGTGATATCTGCTGTGAATCACAGCTTTTAACTAATTATTTCCAAGGGCTACTTTACATTTTTGTTTTATCAGTACTCTAATTATTATGCTATTTGTACACATTTTTTATTTTTTTTTGCAAACATTGGTTATTACATATTGGGTTCCCTCATATGCATAATATTTACAGAAATTGAAAAACTGCATTTGGAGTTCCTTGAAAAAGCTACTTGATATTAATGAGAAACAGTAGAAGAGACAGAAGAGTTTCTCATTACCAGTCATGTTCAGAGAGAATGAATATGGTATTATTAAACCACATCACAATGTGTCAATACAGTTCCATTAGAGATACATGTTAGATGTGTCACAACAATTTAGTAGTTATATAAAAGAAGTTGTTCTATGCAATAAAGCATGTAAAGGTTTCATATCCTTTACATGTGTAAGTCCACCCACCCCAATATTACCAGCCGTTTTATGCCTTAACTTTAAACTGCTACAGATGTCTTCTTTGCTTGGCTGAGCTGGGTCATCTTGTATGATATGCGGTGGGCTTGGTGTATTGGTCTTAAGCTTGCTTGTCTCTGGTGAGTCTTGTGAATATTCATTTCTGATGCAAGCCACGTAAGTTTTAAACATGTGACGGCAATAAATATTCACAATGCGTGCACGATGGACAGCCATATGAGTGAGAGCAGATCTGTATAATGATATGCCAAGTGCCTTTTTATTCATACCTCCACATTTATTGTGACCACCCACTATATTTATTTTATGAATAGGTTTTTATATAACCCCATCAGATTACACATCGCTTTATAGAGCATATTTTCTTTCACATCAGTCCCTGTCCCATTTGGGCTACTTTCTACTTGTTAACACATACATACACACACTAGGGATAATTTAGTCAGCAGATATTTAACCCTACAAGCATGTCACTTCCAATCCAAGGATCCTACCATTCTGTTCCATCCCAACTTAAAATGTCCATGTATCAGCAGTGTGGTTAGTTTAGCTACTCCAATCCTCACCAATACTGTCACTTGGAATATTAAACCCCTCTCACTTGTAAGCACAACTGTAATAAGTGTCTAAACTCAGAAGACAGGTCTCAATGCATGCACAAACCACAGAAGCAAGTGTTTTTTTAATCCGATTGCTCTGAAAACATACCTTCTTTCAAATTCTATATACTGTAAAATGTACTTATAAACATAGTCCTTTATTTCTTATTTCAGTGGGGTAATTTATATGCTTATGTACAGTTGTGGTTCCAGCTACTAATATATACAGTTACAGTACAATAATATCAATATTTGTGTTAATAACAAACATGAGCTGTTTTAGTTATAGCTAAAAGTAAACCAAGGAGTGAGATGAGAGAAAGTTATTGAGAGGGAGTGTGGGGGCTGTAAGAGGCCACTGACAGAATGAAATACAGAAGGAGCATGATATAGCAGTGCTTAGATTTTAAATAAACACAGTATAGTCATGGTCAAGCTGAGTTTCTGTGGTGATGCAGAGAGACATGGGATGAACTCTCAGTATCTGGCTGGGTATTAAATGGTTGAGTACCCCTCAGGAATTAGAGAGCTCATCATGAGTGTATGTGTTATGTGACCACATCTTGTAATGTTTACAAATACAGACCGATCATATTATAGACTGTCCAAGGATTACAATCTAGGTACCCAAAACTTTTACATTATTACATATATGCTAAGCCAGAGGTACCCATCAGTGGGGCACATGATACGACTTTCACATGCAATACATTCTGATTTAAAATGATTCTGAGGACCTAGGTAAAGAGCAATGGGGGTTCCCATGATAGAATACTGACACATGGTTCCAGATACTGTAGTTAGCACAATGACACTTGGTTCCAGATGGATGGCTTTTGACATTGGTGACCCACATCAATGGTGTACTACCAATGGAGTACTGTGCTGTGTGAAGAGTTGCTCTAGGCAGAGATAAATTGCACACATCATATATTACAATTTACTATACTAATAACTGTTATAATGAAGTCTGTGCTGAAGACAGGACCTCTACGAGATATTAACACATTATTTTAATGTATTGTTAATATTTTTTTTATTATTATTTATTTTGTTGCAAAAGCTTTTTATATTCATGACATATTTAGGTCGCTATCTTGAGACTTGGTCCTCTAGAGGATTCTCCATCATAAATCATCTCTGACAGTTCAGCGTTTATACTGTTTGAGGTTTTTACTGTGTCCTTTCTTTCTCTTTTGTGCTTCTTCATTATATCTATATCATCATCTATATAATGTGAAGTTACCCTTACCTATATCATCATCCATATAATGTGAAGATATCCTTACCTATATCATCATCCATATAATGTGAAGATATCCTTACCTGTATCATCATCCATATAATGTGAAGCTATCCTTACCTATAACATTTACCAGCCCAGACCAGCACTATTGGGAAGCCATTGGTACAGGTTGGGGAGAGCGGCCAGCTTTGCTTGTGCTTATTTGTAGTCACAACTAACTTAAGTATCCTGGTAATTTTTTTTTTTTTACATTTACATGTTCTATATTAGAACTACAGTAAAGTATATTGTTTTGACTTATAATACAGATTGTAAGCGGGGCCTATTTACCAATCTGTCTGCTATTACCCATTTATAATGTTTCTATAAAATTGTAAAGCACTGCGTAATATGCTGGCATTATATTAAAGCATGTTAATAAATAAATACATATGTTAAGAAATGCATATTTAACCATAATTAACATAACCACCATTTTTCCTATGTAAGGTAATTAATTATGCGTATCAATAAAAGTGGATTTTTATAGTAACCAGTGTGCCAGGACTCACATTATCATTTCCTTCATGTGAAATGTAGAAAATGTCAGCTATTATAATAGGCAGGTATTACTGGAGACATAAGCAGTGACATTGGCCAGGGAATACCTGTAACATATACAGTGTGAAAAATGTGACAGCTGTGTAAAAGAAAAAAGGCTTTTGGTATACAGTGCTTGAGTGTGCCATTAATGACATTGTACTTTAGAAGAACTGCTCTGCAAATGTAAATACTCCAGGGTACTCGCTATCATGTGTGGTCCCATATATTTCTTTTATATTCTGTTTTCCAGGCCTTATGTCTCCGGCTGTTTCTTATGGTTCTTTTTCTAGATTAGGCTCTATCCACTTTGTCTTCTCTTGACATGTTGCTGTGTCTGCACGGGGCTGATCAAGAGTTTGAAGTAAGAGCCAAAAAGGAGCAAATTTGCATCTTGGCAAAACCACGTAGAACTGCAGGGGAAGCATATTTTCCGTATGAATTAAATCAGTCAGAAGATTCCCAGAATGAAAAAATACCCGTCACCCGTCACATTGCAACATGGTTTACTTTCAGCTGTGGATCTCTGAAACGATCTTTTTACTAGTTCTCACCTGGTCACTTAGCAGTTTAGATTTCCCTGCGAACACCCAGCAATTCCAACACTCCAAGGGCTGGATTCAGACCTACGGGCGCCTTAGGGGCGCCTGAAGTCATTACGGCCTTATGGCACTCCCCGCTCTCGGTAGTAAATCTGAACACTTACATGTCCAGATTCCTAGCTTAAGTTCCACTCGTTACCATGCCTATCTCCGCCTTCACGACATGAGCAAAGGGGCCCCAACCCAGGATCGGCCGCCAAGTGTATAAGACTACATAAACACAGGCAATGACAAAGCTTGATGAGGCATTGGGAATTTGGACTCGCGGCAGTAGAAATGTGAAAAACCATTATTAATGTCTGCAAACTGTATTGGAGCATAATACACTATTGATGTATATTGTGCATTGATGGGCACTTTCATAGAATACCAATATATGCATTCCCTCCAACTGTACCTATTTAGCAGGCACAGTACCGGTTTTTAATGGTCTGTACCGGCTAAAAGGGCTCCTGTACTGGATTCTGACCCCAGCTGTTCCCTCCCCCTTATACTCCTTTTCCAGCCCTTCTGCATCTGATCACTATAGTAGAGCTGCAGGGACAGACTCCTACAGCTATGTTATAGTGACAAAACCCTCTCCTGTGAGTGCTTAGCTCATATGATAAGGTGTAAATGAGATTTTACACCTTATCATACATGCATGAGGGCAGATTAAAGCCCCGCCCATTCACAGGACAAGCCACGCCCCTAAGTGTACCGATTTTCTATTATAAAATGTTGGAGGGTAGGTTCCAGAGAAAGGTGGTCAGAATGCATGAGTATACAGAGCCTTACAATGCCTTTAATATCCAGCATCAGAGCGGCTTGGCCAGACCTATTTAATATCCACATGTACAAATGCTTAATTCTCACAGTTATCCCTATTCTATATAAGTATTGTTCTGTGAACAGTAGGAACATCTTGGCTCACTGTTCTTGCACTACTGACTAAGGGAAATGACATGGTGTCTCTCCCTGATTTTGATATGGACACATAACTATATATAATAGAGTTTCACCACACAGAAACTTTAGACATGGGATTTCAGTAGCACCAGGGGTATTACAAGTGATATTTTGGATCTGTAAATTAGACAGACCCCTTATGTCCTCCTCTTCTTTGGGTAAGTGCGTGTAACCCTTCCCTTACACTATAATAGAGTTTCATCAAACAGTGCTAATATAGTCTGTGAGGGCATTGCACGATCTGTGTGTTGCTTAGTCATAGGTGGTTTAGGAGCTAGGAAAGTATAGATGGAACGTGAATATTATTATTTTACATAAATGCCACTTGAAATTGCTGTCTTAGCAATTTGTGCGATATCTCATAATTTCTCTAGACTCCGTAATAACAATGGACTAGATCCAGTTGTGACAAAATGGCCATTACAAGGATTGCAGGCATTTCGCAAGTATGTTTGTACTGTGCTTCTAGTACAGATCTAAATCCAGACTTGTGCACTGTTTGTGTATCCACGTCATGTTCAAGGAGGGGGTATGGATATCCGTTTTACAGTGAGAGGTGCTAAGCATCTCATGCTCCTTCCAGATTTCCGATCCTTTTCCATTTTAAGTAGAAAAGTTGAGTCCTTGCAGGGGAGTGGAAGGCTGGATCCAATATCAGATCCTTTCTGATGATGCAAGGGTCATTAGACCTGCTGCACTAAGTCTGGATATCGTGTACAAAGTGCTGGCAAGTGCCCTGCAAGTGTACAAACAGCTGTCAGCAATGTATTTATAAACTACGCTCTCCTAGACTGAGTGTCTAGATCTGGTTTTTATGCTGCCAGCCCTGGCAGCTTAGAGTTCCAAAGGGACAGAGTGAACAGTAACCACGGGTTCCCCATTACTCCGGGTCCTGTAGCAGCCACACCCCCTGCTCCCATTATAAGCCACTGGTCACTGCATTTCGAGCTCCAAGTTCAGCGGGAACTTAAGTCTGGGTCCAGTCCAATATGTATATGAGACCAGTTAGTGGATGAGATTATTTTAGGCACATATAGTAGGATGTGACAGGTGATATTACAAACTTCCTAGTGAGTATCAAGTACCCAGTGAGGAAATATCACTGAAATAGGTCAAGGACAATTTGGTCATTGTGTGGCGTAAGACTAGAACATAAATCTGAACTGTCACACAAACCGTTTCAACGTTTATTGTATAAACAATAAACTTCATTTGCACCTAGAGAAAAGCCCAAACAATCAGTTATTGTTTCATGATCAGGATCTGCACATTCTGCATCTCGGTAGTCCATACTTTGTTAATAGACTGTCTGCCACCGTGATCAAACCTTTTCTGTTCCAATGAACTCCCAATCCCCCTTTCAGCCAGGTATACTTGCCAAAGCAATCATTAGAATTTTACATTGCTGCTGCTAGCTAATATTCCACAGAAAAAAATCCAGCTGTAGTAAATGATATTACCACAGGCAATGTTTACTTGCTAATTTTCCCTTTAAGTGCAGCAATAAAGGACGTTTTTTTCCCCATGTATGAGAGGAGAGTACACATGCCTAGAACAGATATTTGCTTTGGCTTTCTGCATTGTTTAAATTGCTCTGGCTTTTCATGAAACAGAACACTTTGCTGACTTTCTTGTAAATAGTAAAGCACCCCAGAATGTGCAGAGTTTATTCAACCTTACTAGTGCATTCCATACATCTGCCAATGTGTTGAGACTGGCCTGCCTGGCGGCTGTCTGCTTTCTTTCTGATTAGTCAAGACAAATGTCAGTGCAATTGTGTGTTGTTACTTCTTATACATCTGAACAACGTGTCTTATGATTTAGACGGATGTGGCTACAGTCACAAGCCTTCAGTCTGCTCTTTCTTGGGGGAAACACTATAATCCCTGAAATTCTGCCTGCACTGCTGTTTGGAGCTGACAGCTTTTATTGGTGAAAGAACGTCTGGCATATTTCCCCTCTTTAATGGTTTCCAAGCTATAAATGTTTAGTTCCTCTAGTCTTTCTGATACCCCTTTCACATCACCAACTCTAAAAAAAACCTGGGTCTAAAAACCTGGGTTTTTTTGTGAAAGAAATGCCGGGTCAAAAAAAAAAGACACCTTTCTAAACACCAAAAACCCCTGGAAATTCCTGGGTCTCGGGTTTTAGTGTGGCAGGGCATGCTGATGCTTGTAGTGCTACAAGCATCGGTATGCCCAAGGATGCCAGGGCATGCTGGTGCTTGGAGAACCACAAGCACCAG
This sequence comes from Limnodynastes dumerilii, assembly GCA_011038615.1. Lineage (NCBI taxonomy): Eukaryota > Metazoa > Chordata > Amphibia > Anura > Limnodynastidae > Limnodynastes > Limnodynastes dumerilii. The sequence continues at coordinate 60,548 of WWET01005129.1, forward strand.
CATACCCTGTCATCCTTTGCAAGAAAAAACTAATTAATACCCCTCCTAGCTGCTAAATAAAATATAGGGCGGGCCCCTAACATAAAAAAATACTTCACATTTAATGCCCCCTATAAAAAAAATAATGACATTGAATACCCCTATATACAATAAAATATTTACATTTAACACCCCAAATGATTAAAAAAATATTTACCGCTAATGATATAATGCATAAAATAAATATATAAAATAACGACATAAAAATGTTAAGTAAAAAGAAGTACTTACCATCTTGATTTGGATCCGATCTTCCAAGCTTTTAATCCGTGAAGGAGGTCTTTGAAAAACAAAAATCCTATGGCCCGACGCAACTCAAGTCCTGCACGCAGAACATCTCAACGCTAATGACAGCGCTGCTGTCATTGGGGAATATTTATACCCTTGGGCAGCCTGTGGAATCCCGTTTCCATGGTAACTAAATAACGTTTGGAAGTACCCCTTTCACATCACCACCAAATACCCAGGTTTTTGCCAAGAGCCGGGTTTTTTGCGAAAATCCCGGGTATGTGGTGGTGATGTGAAAGGGGTATTAGTATGTTGTGGGATACAGGCCATGGGCCACGTTAGTTGCTCTTCCTTGCACAATCACTAATGTAAATATGACTTTCTGGAGATGGCCTCCACAACAGAACACGGACTTGTAGGTGAGACGGTACCAAAGTGGTATTACAACAACTCCTTTTCTGCTACTAGTTCCTCATCTATGCAACCAAGCATCCAACAATGCAACCAAACCCATTCAGCTTGCTTTGTGTACAGATGCAAAATAGTCATTATTGTCATCATTAGTACTCACACCCCTGCTCAGGTAATTGCAAATTGATTACACAATTGCAGTTTTGTCCCCTAGGAATTAGGTGTATGGAACTTAGACCAGCATAGGAATAGCCAGGATCCCCCAACACCCAACGGTCATTGCATAGATGTAAATAACTGATGCATATGAATCAAATGCAGTGTTTATAGCAAAGTGCAAAAATAATACACGTTTTTAAGAATCTGCACGATGGGCCGGACTTAAGGTCGTTTTACACATGTAACTAAGTTACGCACTACTAAGGATAATGCGTTCCCCTCACACGCACATAACTTAGCTGACTTACCGTGCGTATCTCTGTGCTGTCGCAATGCCTTGTCATACGTAAGTGCCCAATATTGTACAATTTATATGCCTCCCTCCGCTCGCAATGCGAATGTGGGGCTTGCGTAGGGATGGCACGCCTTATCATGCGGAGTTACGTACAATGATGAATAACATCTGCCGCACACATGCGCACTGCGTTCCCACAGAAACATGAGAACAAGAAGCTCGCCAACAGTTTGACGTTGCGTTATCTGGTGTCTTTCGTTCGATACATTGAAATAAATGAATGATCTCCTCTCTGTATTGCCTGATATATGTATCCCATGTGGATTAGGGTACCAGACTGGATGTTTTCAATAATGACTAAAGATATGCATTAGGAACAATATGTAGGAGAAATAATGTAATTGTAGATAAATTAATTAGCGGTAATTCACCTTGTTTATTCCTAGTTAATCATGCTTATGGTTTTATTCATAACCTTGTTTTAACATTAGTGTTTCATAAAATGTAAATCACGTCCTATCTCTGTCAGCAAGTGTCACAATTAACAAGCACCAAAGTGGCAGTTTGTACTTGTACTAAACAATATGCCAGGTGATGAAGAAGCCCTTGAATTATTGCGGTGACATTTATATTACCTGTTTATGGATGCTGTGCCTCGTCCTGCTACTGCTGATAGCATGTTTAAAGATTCATTTATTACACTATTCTAGCAGTGCATGGACCAGTCCTATGTCTTTATTTGTAATAAGTAGTATATGTAGTTTACATATCACAGTTTTTCACAGTGTGAAACTAGTGTGTTTTCAGAGCTCATTGATGCTATTTTTATCTGATTTCGGTAGAGCGATTGCCTTTTTATCTTATGTGATATACAGCTAGTATTGAGTTATTGCATTATATTTGTGATGCTGATTATCATACAGTGTGTACTGTACAACAGTGCTGAGGAATGTACTAATTTATAGCTCTGTTGCTTTCCCATTGCTTTTGCATATTCATCTTGGCCCCATGCATCAGTTGTGCGGCAAGATGGGCCCTGCGGATGAGTCTTGCCTGCCAGATAGGGCCCCGCGAATCAGTCTTGCCATGTATCAGGGTAGGGTTAGGGGATGCCTTCAGATTGGGAGGTATTGTGCTGAGGCACAGAAAATATCATTTTTTAACATCATCATTAAATTGTTTTTTAATGTATAATGCCAGGATTGGGTGTTATTGCATCTCCTTTACTCCAAAATATATATGGACGCTGTTGACACAATTCAGTTTTTTGTTTAGATAGATGTATCTGGCAGACACACTATAACACCCCTCTTACAAGGAGGATAGAGTAATAGGTGAAACACAGTCATATATTCTGCAGTATAAGAATGCAGTGCACATGCCAGCCTCCTAGGCCGTGGTGCTGGGTTTTTCCATTCCACTTTCTCACTTCCTTTGCCCACAATGGCCTCATAGTTTATGTAAGTGTGCCAGATAAAGCTGGAGAGGAATGCTTTTCTGTGGAAATGTATTTTTATTCTCTGCTTTTATTGTAGACTTGGATAAAGTCTGCATATGAATTTATTTTGCAGAACCTAGCAAAAAAAACAGGATTACACCTAAATTATACAGCAGTCGAGTCATGTGTAGTGGAAGGCACCACATACATCCTTCCTGTGGTCGCCGCAGTCCCCAAAATGATCAGGTTATAGTCCCTCCTCCTTCCCATATTGTGGTGGAAGGAAAACCTTTTTCACTGAAGCCATTGTATGGCTCTCTTCATTCAACCTTCACGTGTAACATGTGGGCCTGGGGTTGAAGATTATCAAGGATCCATGCTATATAGTATGCTTTGTCCCTGACATGCATCCTTATGTAGTGGGAGGCCTGAAGATCTGCAGTGTGTGGGGCCTATTTTCAGATGGAGGCCTGGGACTGTAGTCCAATTAGCCCCATTGTTAATATGGCCCTGGACAGCTATTTACAAACATTTAATAACTAATGAAAGGGAAAATGACAATGACACAATGTAACTCTTTCTGTAATAGACATGTATGTGCGCAGTTATTCTTGCGTGCTTGGCTAAATATGTAAGCTCGGGCCACTCTTCTTGCATACACGGACTAATGATCCGTGGACTATTTCTTAAGATTTACAAACCACCCTCAAATGGGGAGTGGCTCGTAAGTCTGGATACAAAAGGAGCAGCCCTCCGTGTACAGTGTACACCCCCCCCCCACTTAGTGTACATGATCACTGTGTACCTCCCCGCAATCAGGAACACTTTCAGCATGGAAGACTTGATCCTATGGATCTGTATCAGAAGCACAGCACACGCCTAGTGATCATTAAACAACCCTATTAGTCTTGAGCTGGTCCAATGTTCTGCGTTGCTAATATAGTAGCTATTTAATAGTTATGGACCCGGGCAGAGCTCTGATGCCGGATCACCGCTGCACTCTAAATGACATATGGGCGAGTATGGATGCACGTCTGCTCACCCCTACCTAAAAATGTACCCTTTCTGTACAGTTAGCATCCTCCCCTATGAGCGGAAGCACTTCCCCTTCCTGCTCTGTCCCGCCCAGTCCTCTGCACCAGTACCAGGACAGATCTGGATCCTAGGATTCAAGGGTCGTATTCAGAGATCCTTTTTCGAGGGGAGTTGCGTGCGTATTTTTAGGATCGGATCAACTGCGCATATGTAGTAACTTTATTTATGTGCTTTACGTAGACTATACGCATGTAAGTGCCTAATGGACATATATGTAAATCACACTTGGGGACATACACATGCAAATACGACATACAGGAAAATTTACATAAAAGTGGGTGGGGGAGGCATTTAAATGAACGTATGGAGGCGCGGTTATATAGAATCGCACGGACGGAGCACATATTCGCAGTAAGTACACACGTAAAGAACAGAGTGGTCTAGGGATACATAAGTCACTGACAGCACGTCCGGGAGAGGGGAGTGTCGGGGATGTTGGTGGGTGTTGCCTTGCTCCGGCCGTGCGTATAATTGCGTTCATAAAAAAACGGATCTCTGAACACGGCCCTAAATCAATAAATCTGTTCTTGTACTGCGGCCTCCAGGCATATGTCACTTTACCAAAAGCTGGACGATTGCCAATCATGTCGATCAAAAAACACCCCCTTTGAGTAAATCTGGACCATTATAAAGCCACAGAATGCCCCAGGTTGACATAAATGCCAAGCTGTTTTTTCTCTTTGGTTATAATGTTGACCCCAGGTAAATCATTGATGGGCTCTATGACTTTCAGTTCCTTTCCGTGTTGGTCTTTTTTTCCTTTGATTAATAATAGTTTGAAATGATAGAATATTAAAAGGAATGTTTGGCCCTTTGTGTTGGGACGGCATCTCTGCTGTGTGATGACCAATGACTTGGTTCTTTCTGGGGGAGTGTGTCATAATAACATGGGTCCGGATTCACAGTTACGTAGTTTTCATACGTACGTTGTTTTAAGAATTGAGCTGCTATGCATGCGTAGTAACCTACTTACACTATCTATGTACTATTTCTGTACGTATTGCATAAGCGCGGAAGACCGTACATAAGGCAAAACTAAGTAGCTGTGAATTCAGACCATGGTGAGCCGATCCAGCACCCCGCTGTAATCTGTTAGTAATGAATGATCTGGTCTGGTTGGCAGCATTTGATACCATTCCTTAACATGGCATTTCTGTATAAATGTAAGTGTTAAATAAAGCTCCTTTACTGATGTGGCATGCAGCTCGTCACACCAGAGCACATAAGCACACAGCTCAATAAACAGGAATCTGATGCTTAACTGCATGGCATTAATAATGTCCCTCAGCTTCGGCGGGTGTCAGTGTGGGAAAACAAAGGCTAATTTAAGCTCCTTGCTGCAGTCTATTTCTGTTCATCTGTGCCAAGCTGCACATAAGGAAACATCTCACATTGTAATGTCAAAGGCTTGAGTCTTTCAGCTGGATGCTTTGTGGTGAATCAGACTTTGCATTCAGTGTTGGTGAGTAATGGTAGTGCTGCAGTAATGTCTCATGCTGAGAAAATCTTGGAAGGGTATTTTAATTTGCTGCGGTTCTCCTCATAGCAGCAGCTTTACCCATTATATGGTTCTCATACGCTCTTGAGCTAAATTAGACATCTGCTCTTCATTTCTGTTATATGAATCATTTTTGTTTCGTCCAAGGGTTAAAGCCGATTACTTGTATCAGTTTCTCCTCCAAAATGTGAAGCTGTTTTTTTTAACTACTGATATATGATTGCCCAAGTAGAAAAGCTAAAATACCCACCTCAAGTGGCATAAAGCGTTTCCCTCCTATGTTATAGTTGCCGACTCTCCCGGAATGTCAGGGAGACTTACGAAATTCGGGCAGTTCTCCCGGTATCCCGGGAGAGCCAGGCAAATCTCCCGCAAGGGACTTGAGGCTCGTGGTTTCCATGAAACCACGGCCTCAAGTCCTGCCACCCTGCCTGGCAACACTAGTTTACTAGTGTTGCTAGGGACAGGGATGGACTTGATGACGCAAATTGCATCATCAAGCCCCATCCCCATCCCTATGAAAGCCCGAAAGGGGTAATTGATAGTCAAGGGACAGGACTTAATGACAAAATTTGCATAAATTGCACTGTTAAGCCCCGCCCCTGCATGCATCTATGGCTTCAGGGAAGCTTTTAAAAGTCGCCAACCCTGTCTTATGTCAGACAATACATAAGCACTTTTTCACAGTCTAATATGGAATGTTGTAGAAATATCCTGTATCATGACTCACCACTAGTGTCAGAGGGTCACAGTCAGCCTATGCTAAGGTTTCATTTCATCAAATATAAATTTATGGAAGGCTTCATGCGAAGACACATCATTAGGAAATGCTTAATAGGTTTTTATATAGTACCAGCATATTATGCAGTTATTAATTATAAACAATCAATATAAAACAGACTGGGTGTGTAAGAGCTGTCAAGAGCACACTCTATAGGCTTTTGATGTTTGGTACATAAGAGGAAATCCAGATTGTATGGAAATAGTTCTTAGTGGTCTGTATAATGCAGTCATACAGCAGTGTTAGTAGCAGGAGTTATATTAGAATGGAAAGAAAAATTGTGCAATTTTGTGTAAATCTTGTTAGAAAGGGAGATTGGATAGCAAAGTGGTTGAAAATAGTGTAGACAAAGCTTAAGAAGGAGGTTGATAAATTTGGTAATCTTGTCTTAATTGGTACATTTAAAGGAGTGCTATAAAATTCAGTGAGTAAGTGATGGTCTTAATGAGCAAGTAAGGTTTTTTTTTAGGGAGAGTGGGGGTGGGTTGCAGCACAGTGGCTCAGTAAGTAGCTTTGTGGCTTCCCAGACAAGACGTTATCTGTGTGGAGTTTGCGTGTTCTCTCCATATCTGCGTGGGTTTCCTCCAGGTGCTCCGGTTCCCTCCCACATGCCCAAAAACATGCTAGTAGGTTAACTGGTTGCTGACAGAATTAACCCAAATGTACGTGTGTTGCAGGGAGTTCAATTGGAGTGAGTGATAAGTGTTAGCTGGAGGGTGATGGGTTCAAGGGGAAATTAAAGGAGGGGTTGTTTCACAGGGAAGGTGGGGGGAAAAGGGTGGTTGAAAAGGGCAGGTTAGATGGGGCAAGTCATTGGCGTATCTATAATGGGTGCAGGGTGTGCAGTGCACACGGGCCCCTCAGAACAGGGGGCCCTGTGGCATGCATCCTGCACCCTGGGTTGGCAGGGGAAGGGGGGCCGTTCATCATCTATTTCTTCCCTCTAATATCTTTTGGAGGGAAGAAATAGATGCCAAATTAGTCCCTCCTTCCCCTGAGGTGGAACTGTCCCGATGTGCGGGTTGAAAAGGGGGGCGGGGCTTATGTCGCCATTAAGCCCCGCCCCCTCTTCGGCCCGCGAATCTGGACAGTCCTGTCTCAGGTAAGGGAAGGGGGGTGGGGCCTATGTGCAAATCCTGCACACGGGCCCCCCTCACTTCTTAAAACGCCCCTGGGCCAAGTGGTTCTTATCTGCCATCATATTCTATTTTTCTATGAAGGATTGGGTCAGTAGTATTTATTAAGTAGAGGGCTGGATCCAGACCTCTGCCAACAGGTCACTTACGCACGCATGCGCCCTTCAGATGTTACGCTAGGGTTACGATTGTTCACAAATGGGCTCTGCCCGCTAAAGTGCATTAAGGTTTCCTTATAAAGCCTTCATGAGAGAGGGGAGTGATGGGGCGTGCACTCCCCTCTCTCTCTCGGACGGACAGACCCCCGGACATTTGCAGAGCGTGCAGGGGTCTGGATCTGGCCCAAAAAAGTGTAGGAGATCCTGTGAAGATCTGAGAGAACAAGGTGGGCAAAATCTTGAGGACAGTGAAGATATGTATGTGAGTGCAAAGTGGAAAATTTTATATTGTGGGAGTCTAATAAGCAGAGCAAGGAAAAGAAAAAGAGCATTGTGGTAAGCATTGGCGGCTGGCATAGTAATCATCTAGAAAAAATGCATATAGATCATAATACTTAGAAGGTTATATTGTATGAATGTAGAAAATGCAGTGATGGCGATAAAGATGAAATAAAAGGCATACATAATTACAAAGCATTACTAGGCAGCATGGTCCAGCAGGGTGTGTTCAGGCTCTGGCCAGAGATAGTGCATGGTATGTAGGCAGTAATCTCGCAGGTCAGGCATGGATGTTCAGTAGCTGTTTTAAGGTATGATGTTCCCTTCCTATTCAACTCTTATGTAACTCTAAATACTACAATAAACTAACTACAATACAATTGTAATAAAACTACAAGTGCAACTACAAAACTACAACTACACTATGCTTAAAACAGCTATGAGGCTTTAACAGCCTATATGTACTAACTAATCAAACTACATTTATGGCAACAGCAGTCCACTTCCTTCCCCCTCCTTATGTCTTCTGTAAGTTCTTCCCTCCCACTTAGTGTGTTAGCTCAGGTGAGCAGGGCCCTCCATCCTAGTGTTGTTCCTTCCTCCACCGCTCCCCCTTCACTTCGTACACTCTTGTCCCCCTCTGCTAGCCTTTTACCCCGTCCCCACCTAGTGGATCCCTCTCATCCTCTCACAGTGCTCTATCCCCTGCCCCCTGATCTTCCAAGCTTGACACCTCGCATTTTGCCTTGCATTCTGTGCTTGCCTCACTTATTGTAATTTTGGGATATTTTTATATTCATATTGTATTTAATATGTACTGTGCTGTCCCTGTATGTCTGCTCTGTATTTTGTTGTATTTTGTACGGCGCTGCGGACACCTTGTGGCGCCTTATAAATAAACGATAATAATAAAAATTCAGTTTAAACTGTTTAAGAGGAGTAAATTACTTTTAGCAAAACAACAGCTTTAAGAAATACTAACATAAGTTTCCTTAATCCCCTGCCATATTGCAATATATCCCCACTTTTTAAGGACCAGTGAGTGTGACATCCCGCTGGGCAAGCAAGGACGGGAATATTTGGAGCCTTTTCCACACACACTTTGCAATTGTAGATAGGTATTTGTTACTTTCATTATCCATTTAATTTAACTACTCCTATAACTGTTCCATTGGAATCTGTTGGGGACACTAGCTGCATGTATGCTTTCGCCAGTGTTAATAACTGCACATATGCAGAATGCTAAGTCTTTCTCAGCAGAATAATTTATTCCTTATCTTTTGTTTATCATTCTTAGGATAAGAACCAAAGCATAAAACATCTTTTTATAGGATCTATTAATATCAAACAAAGCTATCAAGTTGACAGCAGAAATGTCCTGCTTCAAGCTTTATTCTTAGTCTTTGTTTTAGTATAAGACCCATTATATGCTAATAAACTTCATGCTTTTAACTCAAGCAAGCAAACCTTTTCCTTTTCACATGTTGTTGGGGATACAAAGTATTACTTCTATTAACACCTTACTTTCAACCACAGTGTAGGTGCAGTAGCGCCCTCTAGTTGCTGTATGCTCCATCCGGTAGTGTTCTTCCTCTTCTCCAGCTTTCTACTCTGGCTCTGTCTAAACACGGGTTACCCCATTGCATGTGTCCAGTGGCATATTCTTCATTTCTTTACATACAAAATGTTGTTTTTGTAGCCTTTTTGCTACCACCCATATAAATATTAAACATTTCAAACAAATCAATTAAATAATATATTTTGTGGGGCAGTCAAATCACTGAATAGACGCTGAATCAGTATTCCAGAAATTGAATGATGGGTCGTAAGGGGAAATGAGGGAATCTGTATTTACATAGTGACTTTAATACCCCCCTCTGTTTGGTGTAAACTGTATCTTATTTGATATAATATGAGGCTATTGACTATGTCAGCGTGCGCAGCATTGAAAGGTGGTGATGTAGGGGGAAATGTATTAATATGTCCCACACCTAGCATTATCTTGTTGTAGTCAAAGGCACTGCATCTGTGATTGTATTAGGGAAAATTGCCTTTATGCACTTTCACATTGAACATTGATTGTCTATTCTTCTTATTATGATTATCGGCCCGATCTTGCAATTATTGTGTTATTGGCCGAATTATCGTTCTTGTGAATTGTAACGATTTTTTGCTGATCATTCAATAATCATCCAAGGACCCCTTTTGAACGATTATTTGATCTTTTAACATGCTTGATTTAAATCGGGCCAAAGCAGATGATAAAATGTAAAATTGTATGGTCATTTCACGATAATCGTGAAATCTTCGCCGATAAAATGCTGATGACGTTAGTACGAGAAATAAAACTTATCAGCAGGTATATGGGAAATTTTTTTAGGAACAATTAAAGTAGATGAGAAAACTGAGAATTTTAGCGTTATCAGCTAATTTGGGATGCTAGCAGAAATTTTTTTTTTTTTTTTTTTATTCAAGATGCATTCAGAAAAACATACAGTATATGCAGTTGTTCAGCCTTGTACAATTCAATAGTAAATTAAGCGATACAATCACAAATGAGATATACACATTTAAAATTTGTCCTTTAACTAGTAAGTGACACCATAAAATATCAACAAGATGCATATAATGACAATTGCAGCAAAGAAAAAAAAACCAAAAAAAACAATAGACAGAAGTTTTGCATGCAAGGATATATCAGGGGGGGGGCCAAGAAAATTACCCAACAAATGAGGAGACATCCATGGTAGCCAAGTCCCAGACAGCAATTATAAGTCTATGGGCGGGTCATTGTCAAGGAGCCTGTACTCATACCAAGAGGTGCATTTCAGACTATTATGTATTTGTAACCTAATATTGTAATGTAGATAAGAAATGTAAGTTTCCCATACCAGAAAAAACTTCCCCACCTTTTTCTCTTTCTCAAGCAAGGTTTCCACCCAGGCCATCCGAAATAGGTTAAAAAGTTTGACTTTAAAGAGAGGTAGTGAGGGTGCAGATGAATGAATCCATTCCTGTAGTATAGCCTTTTTACCCGCTGAAGAAAGCATCAAAAGCATCTGTTTATAGCCCTGCCCCACTTGCTGCTGCGAAGGAAGAATCCCCAATATGGCCCATTCCGGCGTGAACGGTACAAAACTAACCAGGGTGGTTTCAGCATATCTCTTGATTTGCAACCAGAAATGGCGAACCAGAGGGCAATCCCAAAGGCAATGAAATAAATTTGCTTCAGGGGAGAGGCAACGATGACAGCAATGGGAGGGTATGGACCCCATTTTAAATCTACGAAGAGGCGACAGATAGCTATAATGGAATACATTTAGGAATAATTCGTTGTACGCACTGGACGAAAGCATGCAACGCGAATAATGTAAAGTTTTAACCATCTGGGTAACTGAGACCGCCGGTACAAGGGACGCCGATTGGGATATTCCCGTTCTAGTAGTGGAGTGATCCATGGTCTCCCGAATGTGACATTCGGAAAGTTTATGCCTCCATTGGCTTTTGTCTGACAAAGCTTCCGCATACTAATTTTAGCTCTGCCACCATGCCATATAAAGGTACGGAATAGGGCCGTGATGTGACGTGCATCTTTCCCAGAAAATAAAAGAGGTAAGGACTGAATGAGATATAGTAGTCGTGGAAAAGAAATCATTTTTATTAAGTTCGCTCTACCCAAGTAAGAGAGTTGTAAATGATCCCATCTCTTGAATTCTTCCGCAATCATCCAAACAGCTCGAGAGACATTCAAACGATATAAAGAGAAGTGATTTTTCGGTAAAAGAATGCCTAGATATGTGAAAGACTCCTCCACCCATTGTAGAGGAATAGAACGTCCCCAACTCGGACAACGCACACCCGGACGCAGAAACATTGCCGTAGACTTCGCCGTGTTCACCTCCAGTCCCGAGACCCTACCAAACTCCGACACCTTATCCAGAATCAGAGACAAGGAATCTTCCGGCTTAGAGATGAAAAGCAGCAAATCGTCTGCGAATGCAGTTAGTTTAATTTCCCGCGAGCCAATCTTAATGCCTTCAAAACTACGGTAGAATTGGAGGATACGTAATAAAGGGTCGATCGCAATATTAAAAAGGAGGGGAGACAGGGGGCAACCCTGGCGGGTCCCCCTTTCCATTACTATTGGTTCCCCACGCATTCCATTAATTAGTAAACTAGAGTTGTTGGAGCCGTATAAAAGTAACGAATAATGTTAACAAAATCAGTAGAGAACAACCTGTATTCCATTACCGCAAATAAGTGAGGCCATAAGATGGTATCAAAAGCCTTGTGGGTATCGAGACTTAGGAGCATATGATTCTGCTGGGGAGTCTGAGAAGCTGCTATCACCGCCGCTATCGCCGTCCGTATGCCCCGCACCGAGTCATGGCCCCCCACAAAACCAAGTTGATGATGGGTTAAAATCTGGGGCAAAATGGATTGTAAACGGTTTGCCATCACCTTACTCAAAATTTTGAAGTCTGTATTGAGCAATGTGATAGGCCTATATGAATTAATATCAAGGGGGTCCTTGCCTGGCTTTGGAATGAGCGTAGTGTAGGAGTCATTAAACGAGGGAAATGGAGGGTTGTGGCGATGGATATGTTGAAATAACGCATGAAGAGTGGGGCTGAGCTCCTCTTTGAGCATTTTATAATAATCGGCTGAAAAGCCATCAGGGCCCGGGGACTTGTTCAGATGGAGACCAGAAATTGTTTTTTGCACTTCTCCCAACGTGATATCAGCCTCCAATATGTCCCGCTGCTCCGGAGTTAATCGCGGCAACTTGGCTGTAGCCAACAACCGATCCCGTAGAGTACAGGGGACTGACTGTCTTCTATATAAAGATGTGAAATAATTATGGAACTGATGCAATATGTCCTTATTATTATATAGGAGTGCATGTGACTGGGGATGTTTAATGGAAAGAATATAGCTCTTCCTTTTCTCAAGACGCGCCATAGAGGCTAATAATTTCCCGGCCTTGTTTCCCCATGCAAAATATTTGTGTTTTGAAAACAGGATAGCCTGCTTTGCCTGGGTAGACAAAAAATCCTCCAGGAGTGTTCGGGCAGTTTTATATGTTTGTGCATTTTCTTCCGAGGGGCATGCTGTGTAGGTGTCAAGAACACCGGAGGGACTGACATGTCCGTTCTGCTTCGCGTCTTCGCCTAGATACATAACTAATTATGTGTCCCCTCATGACCGCCTTAGATGTCACCCAGAAGAGTGTAGGGTTCTCTAAGTGTTCAATATTGTCATCTACGAAATTGGCCCATACCCCAGCCATATGTCTGCGAAAGTCTTCGTGAGAGTATAGGTATGCAGGGAAACACCATAACCGTTCCGACGGGGACGCCGGAATAAGATCTAACTGCAACGATACAGGGGCGAGGTCAGAAATGATAATATCATGAACATGAGATTTCAAAGTTCGGGAGACTAAAACATCTGATAGGAGAAAGAGGTCGATTCTGGAAAAGGAATTATGAGCTGCCGATATATGTGTATATGTCCTATCTGCGGGATTGAGAAGCCTCCAAATATCTGTGAGTGCTAGCGTGGTCTTAAACCTAGGAAGGATCTGCCATTGCTGAGCCAAGGGAGTGCTTGCTGGAGGTGATTTGTCCCAACACGGGTCATCCACTGTATTAAAATCCCCAGCAACGATCAAGGGGGCATTATTCCGCTGGAGGAGGATGTTGGATAACATATGGAAGAAGGACTGCGTGTCCGAGTTGGGGGCATAGACATTCACTAGAGTATAACGTGAGTGATACAAATCAACGTCCACTATGATAAAACGGCCATTGGGATCAATGATAGTCTCATGTACAGTATAGGGGAGACTGCGGGAGAACAAGATGGCAACCCCTCTAGATTTTGTACGAAATGGGGCTGAAATGCAGCTGTCGAGCCAAGGAGCTTTCAAAGTAGAGCGTCCGTCAGCAGCTATCAAGGAGCTTTCAAAGTAGAGCGTCCGTCATCAGTCCAATGTGTTTCCTGCAAAAATGCGACGTCAGGGCGAAATTTTTTGAGGCTAGTTAGGGCTTTTTTACGTTTTATCACCGAATTGAGGCCACCCACATTCCACGAAACAAAATTAAGTGACCGGGGGATGGGGGACGGGGATTGAGAATTAATATTTAGCGGTGAGGCCATCCCACCCCAGAGAAAGAGACCCTCCTACCAGACATGTACCCCATCTTCACAACAGGCTCCTCCGCGGATGTCTCCCCAAACATCGGGCCACCACCACCTAGTCTAAAGTAGAAAATAAGACGTAAAAGAAAAGAACATATGAAATACATGGTGTCCATTGCATGCCAAAGCTGAGATTGAGTGCTTAACATTAAACCAAATAGGACATACTGAGCGACAATAATTGAATGCATCTGAGAACATTTTCTAATTTTCCGAAAACCAGGAACTATCAGAGATGAGTGTCGGAAACCACTCAACACACATCTCAACGAACACATAGTGAAATAAGAAAATAAAATGAGAAAAAAAAAAGGGGGAAGAGATAGAGGGGATGTAGCGTAAGGCCACATTGTGGAGAGAAGAAAAAATTGCTTATAGGAATTAGCCATTTATTGTGACTAATTATGGTAGCTGACTGATATTCAGGGGTTGAAACAGTAATCACCCTACACATCAGGTGGGCGGGCGAGCCCTTTAACATGCTGTTCTGCTAACTTGGGATCAGTAAAGAAAATTGGGTTACCATTTTCGAACAGCCGCAGCTTGGCAGGGTACATGAGAGCAAACCGTTTATTTTGTTCATGTAACAATTTGCAGACTCCCGCAAACTCCTTTCGCTTGTTTGAAACAGCCACAGAAAAATCCTGAAATATCAGAATTGGCGTTTCCTGTACTATCAAACGCTGCGCCTTCCTGTACGACGCTAGAATATTCTCTTTGACCCTGAAGTCTAGGAATTTTGCTATGACCGGCCTCGGTCTTGAGTTATGGCCTACACGCTCAGGACCTAATCTATGGGATCTTTCAATTTGAGGCGCCCCTGACCCGGCCGCAATACCCAGAGCTCTAGGAATCTCCACAGTGAGAAAGGCATTTAGTTGGTCCCCTCGAACCGCCTCCGGAATCCCCACAAACCGCAGGTTGTTACGACGGCTGCGGTTCTCGAGATCGTCAAGTTTATCAACCAAGGAGTGAATGGCCGCCTCCTGATTGGAAATAGTTTGTAGCATGGAGTTAGAGGTATCCTCCACATCACTAGTCCGCTGTTCTAGCGTGGTAATGCGAGACGTATTTGTTTCTATTTTAGTTAAAGTAGAGTCCAGGCGAGCCTGAAGCTCCTCAAATTTTTTATCTATGTGGGGCATTATCATGTTAAATAATTCTTTGGCCATGTCACCAGCTGTACTAGGAGGGGAAGTCAGAGGCGCCGAGACGAGTGGGTCCACTTCCGGAGGGGAGGGGGGAGAGCGTGGGGGATTTTGTTTTAGAGGAGGTTGTTTAGCCCTACCTCCTTTGGCCGAAGCAGATGACTGAGAGGATTTAGATGGCATCGCTGGGTCAAGGTATTTTTCCATAGGAGACAACTAACCCAGTGAAATGACAGGAATACGCCAAGAATAAGGTTAAAGGAGTTACTCTAAGATTTGCTATAGTCAGCTATGGTATGTATCCACAAGGCGACCCTACCCCAAACAGGGATTACATGGGTGTTATGTCAGATACCTACAGGAGAAAAGTAATAACAAAGGTATCTTAGCTATTTATTGGAAATAAGCGATAACCAGATTGGATGTATTAATAGCTAAAGCGCACTGCATCTACATAAAAAAAAAAAATAAAAAAAAAATTAAAGGAGTGTGTACACTCTTGGAGTATTTATCACCTCAATGCAGATATTTATGCACGCAATCCAAAAGAGAATATATGCAGGTTAAGTAGCTGAGAGCAATGCAGAGTTGTATTGGGGATACAGAATCCAAATAACACACATATAGTATAGTGTAAGTTCAGAAACAGATTATATCAAGCAACTGAGAAGATAAGTCACATCTTTACCCCAATGAATATAAGAAGAAAAAATGTAACACATACAGTGTAACCCACTTGTCAGGAGCAATTTTAACCAAAACAGACAATTATAGACCTATAGCTAGACAAGTGTATACTTATACAAAAAGTAGAAACTGTGAGGACTACTGTCCTTTAGAGAAGCAAGACAAAAACACAGGTGAACATACAGTCAATGCCCCAGCAACAAGGTGTTCAGCCAAATGGTAATCCGGAGCACCTGAGGCTTCAATCTTTCTCCTGCTTTACATGCAGAGCAGAGTGCAGTAAGTCCAGAATGAACGGACATCCAAACCTCCTATTCAGGCATCCAGTAGGCTACAAGGAAGTAACAGGAATCCAGGCTCTTGTGAGAGAACTGTAAAGTCATCCAATAAGTCCTTCACTGGATGGCAATAACAGTGTTCCCAACACCCTCCGTCTGAACTTCTATCGTAGTCACCTCCAGGTAAGTCCGTCCAGGCCGTAGCGGGCCAGATGCCCTCCAAAGTCTCTCTACACCAAACCTCCCAATGCTACACAGTACTGAGTGCCCGCCTGTCTCTTTCAAACGAAAGACCCAGATATGCCACTGCTCACTGTTATAGTATAGCTCTGCACCGTGGGTTCGGGGTATTGTGGCACGGTGATAAGTCACTATATAATCTTATAGGGTCACAATCGGTGAGGTAGTCACCCCACTCAATTAGACAGGGCAATAAAGCTAAGAATGTATGGCCCCTTTCCCTTGGGAGCAAAACAAGTCACAGGGCTGCACAGGGCCTACGAGAGGCAGAATTCCAGGCTAGATCACACTTATCTGCACAAAATGGCGTTGGCGCCAACGTGGTCGCGGCGTTCTCTCTTCCACAGTCCGGTCCCAAAGCCCGGCGACAGCTGCGCCCTCCACCGTCTACCGCCTGTACTCCAGATGTAGATCCCACCGGGTGAGACCGTCCGGTCTTCTCCTCCTGGGCCTGAGATGCGACGCAAAGAATCTTCCTCCTAGCTGTCCCTCTGCACCTTCCGGATGAACGGCAGTCCGGGTCAGGAGAGGAGCAAGGTGCCGCTTGTCACCCGGTGTACCGAGAGGCTAGATGATGGCTCAGCGTTTTCCGGTTATGTAGCTGGACGCGCCACTTCCCTCCCTCTTGGCGCGCCAGAAGTGCCTTACTCGTTGAAGGCCGACTTCGGGGCAAATAAGGCTCTCCCCACCGGTCCAAACTTCTCCCTTGAAGGTCAAGAGGCTTTCCTACCGAAGGAACTATCTCTGCTGCTTTAGGGAAAACTAATATTGGCCGTTTTGTGGACGTGATGCCGGGAGCCGAAGTAAAACGCGGCCACCTTGGTGATCCGCCCACCGGAAGTCCTTTATGCTATTTTCAATAACTGCTCTATTGTATGGCCAACTTTATACCTTTATGTATGTCACTTCTGCAGTATAAAGAGACTATCGTCTTTCCTACAGCCAATATCTGCAGCTATATATTCAATAACAGTAATTCTTTCTGGAAACACAACATAACCGTCTCTTGTTTTGAATGCATAACTCCCAGATATCAATGTAATTATTCTACAGGGTCAAAGATTGTGTGCGGCTCTTTATAATCCTGCCCTACTACGCAACCCACAGGTTAAGAAGTGTCTCCTTACGCGCTAATTTGTGTTGTAAGCTTTGTAGTATGTGTAAAGCTAAGTACACTCTACATGTTTTTTACCGGTTACACTCTCCGATATGAGAGTGTAATTGCCGAAAATGGGACTTTCGAAAGTATATTTTTGAAAGTCCCATTTTCGAACACATACCGCTTTTGCCTTTTCTTTAGTGAATGGGTGATTATGCCGTTCGGCATACTTTACCCATTCACTTTCACAATTACCTTTGTCTTTCCGCCGTCTGCGATATCCCTCCGCCGCACCTTAGGTTTAGGCAGCTGGGGGGCGACGACTTAGGTTTAGGCAGCTGGGGGGGGGGCCTTAGGGTTAGGCTGCTGGGGCGGGGGGACTTGGGGTTAGGCTATGGGGGGGGGAATTAGGGTTATGATTAGAGAGTGGGTTGGTTATAGCATAATTTCTTACCTTTCAAAGCACCGTGTTTGGGGGTTGATTGCTATGCCTCTATGCTTCTATCAAAATAGGGCCGATCTCAATGGGGACCCACAGTCAGGCTTAACCAGACGCTTACTGTACGATGGCTATACCCCTCACCCACCATATGTACACACTGTACACATGACCTGTTGTCCCACCCCAGTGCGGAACACATTGATGCCTGTTGTTTTCTCACGTTCAAAGCTTGATCTTCATCACGACTGAAAAAAAAAAGCTTCCTTCTTGCCAAAAAAGGTGCACAAGGCGAATCGCGCGTAATTTAAAATAAATAAAATTGTAACTATTCACTGATAGCATTTCTAGTGAAAGCTTGGGTTGGGTAAGCTCGTTACATGGCTAGACTTCATCAGAATGTATTTTCATGGTCATCGCAGGAGGATGATTGGAGAATATTGTTAATGAACAGAGCTGAGGGGAACGTCCGTGGTTTTGCCGCAGTCTGAAGGACGTTCGGATGTGATTGTAATTTCTCTTCTTGCAGTGTATTCACAGAGACGTCAAACCGGAGAACATCCTCCTCACCAAACAAGGGGTCATTAAACTCTGTGACTTCGGCTTTGCTCGAATCTTAAGTAAGTCCTTTGTTCCTCGATTATTCTAAAAATGCTGTCATTATCGCTGCCGTCACCTGATCGATGACCAGTGATTGGATAGTTTGGTTTTATTAAAGTTGTCCCCGTCCCACATAAAACTACACTGATGTCTTCTATTAGTTGTCCACATGACTGACATCCTCCTGTTTGGAACCATCTTCCTTTTACCAGTCTCCTCCCACTCATTTACATACCAGAGCCACTGGCACTGGGTATAACATGGCAGCAGATGAGGATAGCGCTGCTGTCTGTTGATGCTTCTTGTATTGTTCCTCACAGCTCGACCCGGTGACGATTATACAGATTATGTGGCTACCCGCTGGTATCGGGCCCCTGAGCTGCTGGTGGGGGACACACAGTACGGAGCTGCTGTAGACGTTTGGGCCATAGGTTGCGTCTTCGCTGAGCTTCTGTCCGGGCAGCCGCTGTGGCCGGGGAAGTCTGACGTGGACCAGCTGTACCTCATCATCAGAACCCTTGGTAAGGAAGACAGATCAATGAGGCCAATGGGCCTGATCCAGCGCTACGAAAATTCGCACGACGGGCGAATGCGAACGTACGCTCGGGCGTATCAACCTACACGCCCCTAACACTCCCATAGTAAAGTCCCTGCTTACGGCGGCTATACCCTACACTGGGTACGACCGTCGGCCGTACGAAAATTCGCAGAAAATACGCTGAGCGTACGGGCTTAGCACGCCCATACTGTACAATTTAAATGGCTACCCCCGCCTCCCTGTAGTAAAACGGGCGCCCAGTCAACAGCCTGTTTGGCCTATTCTGGTATCAAGATTGATACCATTTATTGATTATTGTGCAGTTGTGGGTGATGGAAATCCAAAATCTGAACATTTTGTTCTAGTGCAACTATTTGGATTTGGTACACGCCATCAATTGGCAGCGGGCTTCGTCCCCTCCTGCTATAAGTTTTCTGCGTTACCTGGTGCTGTGATTTTTGCAACTTAATATAAACTTTAGGGCCAGACATGTTCCAGGAGTCGATAATACGATCGCAGACGCGTTGGCCCGTTTTGACTGGCCGAGGTTTAGGTAGCTGGTGCCATGGGTTCAGGTGGCTGCTTTGTCATATCTTTTACATCTTTGGCAGATTGTGAGCATTATTTAGAGTCCCTGGCAAACAGCTACCTGGCTCTGGCAATTCTGTGGGTATCCAAAAGAGCCTGGACGGAGTGGGTGCAGTAAAAGAGAAGCGAGGTAAGTCCGACTCAGATGTTTTGTTGCAGTCAAATCTGGAAACTCCCCTGCCTTTCACGCACCTGTTTAACATATACCTATAAATTGATTGAGCAACTTCCATTCTGTTTTTATTCTGTTTGTGGACATGTCTGGGAGCAGTTGCTGAGAGGAAGAGCTGTTTCACAGCAGCCATTTTGGAGACTTTAAGGGGTGTCTCCTAGGTAAGTTGGCTCTCAATTTATAAACATATATATGGGACCCAACATTGGGACTCTCAATTTTAGAGTTAGGACCACCATATAAAGAAAGGCCTTGACGGTGGCTAGTGGCTTATCCCATATTTAATCAAATATGTGTAACGAACATTTCTGTGTTTTATTTTACAGATAGAACAGTAGAGTTTGTTACTGGTTTATGGCAGTGTGCTGGGGCTATTTTTTCCTTTTGTTTCTGTGGCAAGCAGATTACCCCCTGCCTTTCACGCACCTGTTTAATATATACCTATAAATTGATTGAGCAACTTCCATTCTGGTTTTTTTTCTCCTATAATACGATGTGTCATTGCAAGGGCCTATTCAATTAAATTCTCCTATCGGATATGTTATGAATACGTCTGTATTTAGATAACTATATTGTACTTCTGGAGTAGTTTAAATGTATTTTAATATCTTTTGCTGGATTGTTTTTTTACCAGCTTTTGTTTGTTTGTTGTTTTTTGTGTTACTTGTGTATATGTATTGCTTGTTTATTTGCCTTTTGTTATTGTATGTAAAAATGTTAAAAGCTCAATAAAAAACTACTGAATAAAAAAAAAAAAAGAGGGCCCAGCAGTGGAGGTTCCAACAGCTGAGGATTCTGTTGGATCGATGGCCATTGCACCAGCTGTGGAAATAACTCCTGCGGTGCCGGAGGGTCCTCCACCTTCAGCTGCCGTGTTTCCGGTTGAAACATCTGCTCCAGGTGAGTCTAATCTTACACACACCACTCACAGACCACGGTCAGTTTCCTCCACTCCCTTATCTTCCTCATCATCCTCAGGCAGTGGGAAGGGGCATGATAAGCGTAAGGCGGCCCGGGATAAGTCGTGCCAGCGGCATAGGCCTCCAGCATTCCTAGGCCCATCCTCAGCGGCTTCAGGTTCAGGCTTAGTTTACTGCTCTTATACTGGTTTAGCTAGGGGGCTAAGACTGAGTGTCCAGGACAAAATTTAAAAAGGGAGGTATGTGGACATTTTTACAAAAACTACGGAAGGGAAAAAAGCCCTTCCTAGGGGAAGATCAGTATAAGTCATATGACACTGTTATCTCGGAGGCAGGAGGCGGGCGACATGTTTAAGTATCTCCCCCTTTACATTATATGCATGTGAGGGACAGGGGTATAGCCTGGAGACTGTATGATGAGGAGTATAGGAAGAATCATGATGGTCAGGCTAGTCTGAGTTGCAGTTTTAAGAATGTGAGCTTTGGCTTGACATAACTCACCGGGAAAGAGAGAACCCCATCCCAACCCTGGGTGCCAGATTACAGCAACAGGGGCACCAGGGAGCATGCCCCTCTCGCTGCGGTAGGTGCTTTGCCTACAACAATTCCTCCTGCTCCAGAGGCAATAAATGTGTCTACAGACACCTTTGCCTTTGATGTGGGGCCACTCACACAGTCCGAGAGTGTCCTAAACCCCCTGGCCCCTCCAATCCTTCCAAATCTTCCAGGTAATCAGGACCTAAATAGAGCCCCATCCCCCATTAACTTAAATAAGCTAACTTAGCGAGATATCCGAACAGAAGGCTGGCAGAGTTCCTCTTCCATGGCTTCGCCGAGTGTTTTCACCTGCCCATCATGGGAGAGGTGTTCAGGGTGGTGCTAAGGAACCTTAAGTCCACCTACCAATTTCCCGTTGCATTACGCCAAAAAATGGCTAAAGAAATAAAGGCTGTCCGTATGGCCAGTCCGTTCACATCCCCTCCTTTCCCAGACATGATGATATCTCCAGTGGGTGTGGTACCCAAAAAAGCACCCGGTAATTTTAATTTAATACAACACATGTCCCACCCGGGAGGCGCATCTATTAATTATGTCATTCCCGAAGCCTGCGCCAACGTCATGTACCAGTCATTTGAGGAAGCGCTAGACATCGTGCGTAGTTTTGAAAGGGGTGCATTAATGGTGAAGGTGGATATTGAATCTGCATTTCACTTGATGCCTCTTCATTGGCAGCATTCCCGTTTATGGGCTTGCAGTTGTCAGACGGCTATCTCGTGGACAAGTGCTTGACCATGGGGTGCTCGATTTTGTGCGCTTATTTTGAAGCCTTCCTTTTTTCCACTTGTGAGTGGTAGCT
This sequence comes from Limnodynastes dumerilii, assembly GCA_011038615.1. NCBI lineage: Eukaryota > Metazoa > Chordata > Amphibia > Anura > Limnodynastidae > Limnodynastes > Limnodynastes dumerilii. Next base: position 82,335 of record WWET01005129.1, read on the forward strand.
GGTACGGATCATTCAGGGTTGGCTCATTACCTGGACAATTTCCTGGTGGTAGCAGGGGTGGGTTCACAGTGTGGTGCAGATATGCTTTTTTCAGTACAGACCCCTTTTCCTTTCTTGGGGGTGCCCATAGCATCTGCTAAAATGGAGGGTCCAGCATCTTGCCTCTCCTTCCTGGGCATCTGCAGGTTGCCAGTAGAGAAAATATTAGAGTTAAAAGGGGCAATAGAAAGAATCCTGGCCACGTCAAGCTTACCCCTCCATCAGCTGCAATCCATGCTGGGTTCACTGCATTTTGCGTGCAGAGTGATTCCCATGGGAAGAGTGTTCTGCCAGAGAATAGAGCGAGTTACGGCAGGTCTATACGGGCTGGGCCCCTGTCACAGTTTCCCATGCCATGGTTGCTGACCTGTCCGTTTGGAAGCAGTTTTTGGATCATTTTAATGGCATTCAGGTTTGGCCATCCCCTCCCATATCCAACCACGAGCTAAAGTTACACACCCATGTGGCTGGATCTAGGGGATTTGGGGCATATTTCAATGGGGATTGGTGCACTGCCACTTAGCTGGATCACTGGGTTTCACACGGCCTCACTTGCAACCTTGTTCTCCTGGAGATCTAACCCATTGTGGTCACGGTGGAACTTTGGACCCAGCGTCCTTGTGGCTGTGAGGTTGTTTTTCTCTTCGATAACATGGGGGTGGTGATGGCAATAAATAGGCAGAACACTCCTTCCCCACCAGTCATCAGCTTGTTGCACCACCTAGTCATGCGCTGCTTGGAGTTTATTATACACTTCCAATCCGAGCATGTCCCTGGGGTAGATAATGAGCTTGCAGACGCCTTGTCCTGCTTCAACTGGCCACGTTTTTGCGCTCTCACCCCTCAAGCGTGTTTAACAGAGACCCTTTGCCCTTTGTGTGTATGGCAGATGGTTTTACAAAGTTAGAGGATCTGGCGCTTCAATCCCTTGCACCTTCAACCCTGAGAATTTACAAGGTGGCTTGGGCAGGTTGGACTGCATATCGGGAGGTCAATCTCCATGTGGCGGGCAGTGAGGTGGTGTGTCTTCATAGGTGGAGATGTATGCATGAGGTAAGTCCAAGGAATTCATGTCCACCATGTTGGCGGGGCTTGCCTTCTTCTGCAAGTTTCACGGACATAATGACGTCACCAAAGATTTTCTCATTTCCCGGGCGTTGAGGGGTTGGGCAAAATTAAGACCTCACCTTACAGACAGTAGACGGCCCATCACCACACCCATCCTAGTACGACTTATCAACATAGCCCCCTCTGTGACCCTTTCACAATATGAAGTGATGCTCTTTTAAACTGCTTTTGCAGTCGCTTTTGGTGGAGCTTTTTTGCGGTCGCTTTTCTAGGGAGCTTTTCGCATAGGTGAGTTAGTACCCCCCTCCAAGACATCGACAGGTTCTGGGTTGTTGGTTGGCAATGTACGTTTCTTGTCTGATTTGGTCTAATGTAAAATACATGTCAGTAAGACGGGCCAGACGGGTCGGGACCTTTGGGTCACTCTGCAGAGGAACCCAGATGTTAGCATTTGCCCGATCTTGCTCAGCAGACAATACGCATTCATCAGACCCGCGAGCTGCCCCATCTGGCTCATTCATGCAGATTTGGTTCCCCTCTCTCAGTATCAGTTCCAAGCTGTTTTTCAGAACTGCCTGTCTGCTATTGAGTTGGAGGTCGGTGATTTCGGAACCCACTCGTTCCGCATTGGGGCCGCAATTTCTACCACATCTGGAGGGGCTTTCGTGGCTGAAATTCAGTCTCTGGGTCATTGGCGTTCAGCGGCTTATAAGGCCTACATACTCCGCCGTAGACCCTCGCTAACGGTTTGATAGTTTTGAAGCTTAGCATGTTCCCTTGTCTTCCTTCCCTCCCTAGCTGGGATACACGGATAGGCACTGGATTAGCTATTGCGGGGGCGTGAAGGGATTTTTGTCTTCTTAGCCCAGGGCAACAAGTAATTCTAGAAAAGAACCCCACAGAGCTTTGAGGTTTTTCACCTTCATCCGAGTATCATCAGCTCCCCCACTTGTCTCCCTATTCAGGATGTAATATTGCTGTGAACCGTTGTTCCTTCTCTGTTCCTTCGTTGTTCCTTCTCTGTTACTCTGATACTTACTGGTTTTTCTTATTTTACCTTTCAGCGTTGGCTGTGGGCAGGCGGAAAGTATTGGTATTTGGCCACTCTTTTGATTTTTGGGCTTAGGGGCACCCCAAGTTAAGGGTTCTTCTGTAGTGGACTTACTGGATGTAATTTGGTTAGGTAAATGGGGCATGGTGTGGTCTTCCTTCCTAGTTGATGTTAAGAGAATTTTTAGATTGTAAGGGGTACCGGATGTAGTTGTCTTAAATTTGGGGGTCAATAATATAGGTAAATTACCTTTTCTTGAGCTTACCTCAGCAATCAGAAACGATTTGTTGGTAGCATTTGAACGTTGGCCAGGGGTTTTTTGGTTTTGGTCCGACATAGTGCCTCGGCGAGTCTGGTGGTATTCCAGTAATGGTCTTGCTATGGATACAGTGCATAGGAAAGTGAATAGAATTGTTAAGTCTTTCCTGTTAGCCTGTGGGGGGCATATCATTCATCATCTCAATATTATATATGATAGGTTGCATTTGTATCCTCAGGATGGTGTTCACCTGTCTGCTGAAGGGACACATTTTTTGTGAGTGCTATTTTGCGGGCTTTGTGGTTACAGTTTTCTTGAATAGATGGTAATGGGACCACAGTGGGGCTTCGTTCGTTGGCGGTAAAGCGATAACGATGTTGTCAGTTTTGAATTTTAGCCAAGGTGGCACTCTAGGTTTTCACTGGGGGGGCTACGTCTTGTGGTCGCTGAGTTTTGTCTGGCAAAGATAATCTTGGTCGTTGTCCGGTCATTGGAGCAGATCCAGAACAACGCCTGGCGGAAACGTAAAATTGCTATTTTGTAGGTACTGCACATGCGCAACAGAGAAAATACGCTCCGTAACGTAACGTAAAATTGAACGTATGGGCCATTCACGTAAATACTTACGTGTGGGCGTGCCAATTTTACGTGAGTCAAAAATACGTTTGAAATACGTGATGTAGGCGGAGGTTTGTATTTAAAGTGTACAGTATGGGCATGCTTAGCGGCGTACGTTCACGTAGCCTATACGTCCGTGTGCAGACTTACGAGGTTACGTTTGAAAAAGTTAAGGCAGAGTTTGAAAAGCGGAAGTCGGTGAAATATGTACATTCAAGGGGAGTGCCTAGGGGTGTGTATAGAACATATGCGTGCGTAAATTCGCTATGTGAATGAACGGATTGCAAACGTAGTTCTGGATCTACCCCATTGTCTCTGAGCTGGATCGCTGAGGCAAAAAAGGAGAAGCTGCTATTGCAAACTATGTAACTGTGTACTTGCTATTGCTTTGTTGCCCCCATCTAAATATAATTAAAATTACAAATATTAATTAATTCAATTCTAACCCCACTAATCTTTAATACATCAGTCATGGAAAGTTTATAGAAAGCAATCGTAGTGTACAATACAAAATGTTCATCCAATGGTTACTAGTCAAGGGTAAGGCATCTGTTATAACTGATAGTTTGTAACAGCCTCCTGCATTCAAGTCTATTATTCAGTCATTGGTTGATGCTTTTTCACAATGTTTATAGATGTAATTTCAGGACATTCACTATTCATTGCTGCTCTCCACTGACTATCTCCCAGCAGTATCAGCTGTCCCAGTCACCGTTCTCTGTCTCATTTCATGCTTTAGCTCCAGCTTAGGAACAGACCGTCAATGGGGATATGCAATAAGAAAGAGAAGCAGTATTTCTCAAATGTAATACTTTTATTGAACCATAAAATATTACCACATATGATACTAGTCACATTCTTATTATGACATTTAAAATAAATAGACTTCCGGGGGGCGGCACATCTGGAATGGTTGCATTTTATTAGAACTTTCTCCCACTGACTGAATCGTTGTTCCCCTGACATGCTATTTGGAACCCAAATCTTTCAAATAGAGCCTGGTCAGTGTCTTGAGGATTGGAGCATGCTCTTACCTGACTGGGAGAGGATCCCTTTTCAACAGACCCGGAGACCGACCCAAGAGTAGGCCTATTACAACTGTGCCCCGGCTGGTGGAGTATAAAGGACTTTGAAGTCAGTCCATACCGAGGACCAGTTAATATCTGTAGGAACATCACTGGACCAGCTAACCCACACCACCTCTTCTAACGGAGAGGTGGTGAAGCAGAGCGAGACTTAGTGCCATCTTGCAAGTAGCCTCTCGTGCCAATTTTCAATACAGCGCTTAACAGCTCAGCTCAAGCCTACTAAAAAACAGTGCAGGAGAAGTAAGGTATATTACACTGGGGAATCCCATGTCTAAACTGCAGCATCCCTTTTTATAAGTACTTTGCGAAAGCTCCTATAATGAGGTGAACACTACCCTTTTGCCCAAATTCTAAACTGATGTCATCACATCGCCCCACCTCATTTATTTATGTTTTAAAATATTAACTAAAATAGTGGCCTCCAGATTGCAAAGTATTTTACCCAGACTGTTAGCATTCTATCAACTGGGATTTGTATCTGGCCGCCAATCTGTGAAAAGTATTAGAACAGCAATTGCGGCAGTTGTCCAAGCTAATCAGAATCCTACTGTAAATAATGTTTTGGTGTGCCTCAGTACAAACAAAGCATTTGATACCATGATTTGGTCGTACTTGTTTAGGGTACTGAATATGCAGGGTTTTGGAGCAGATTTCGGGTCGTATTCAGAGCTCCTGCCGCATTACATATGAGGTTGGAGTTTTCAGAAATGTGCTACTGCGCATGCGCAGTAATTTTGTAACGTAATCTATGTTACTTGTTGCAACGTAGATTGCATATACGCAGTCTTAAAGACCTCATATGTAAAGCTCTGAATACGGCCCATCATCACTTGGATCCGCATTTTTATACAGACCCATATATATTCCTACTAGTTAATGGACTGAAAAGTTCTCCTATTCTCATTAAGAGAGGAACACAGCAGGGGTGCCTCCTGTCACCTCTTCTTTTTAATTTAGCCTTAGACTCTTAAATAACTTATCTTCATTCAGAGGCATCCAGATAGGTTCAAAGGAAGTTAAGACCATGAACTTTGCTGATGATGTGCTCCTCTATGTGTCTGATCCTGAGTCCTCCCTCGCATTATTGACCTGCTACACCAATTTGTAAGTATTTCTGGTTTTCAGATAAACATGGAAAAGTCCACTGCTTTGTGTTTGATGCCACATATCATTACCCCAGACTGGGTACAATCCCTTGGAAAAATAAGGGGGTTTGGACCATATGAAAGCGCTAAACTTTGCAGCCCCAAATATATCAAAGGAAACCCCAAATCTCCAAAATAACAAATATGTACCAGTGAATCAATATATAAACTTGCTAAAAAATTATATAGTGGGTAACATCAAATGAACCTCCTAAAATGGAGGTCACTTGTCACTTTAAATCACTCCTAAGGATGCACTTGTCACTTTATTTCATTCCTATGGAATAACTGTGCAAGCGGCATAAGGTTTAAGTGTACGATTTAAAAAGACTGACGTCATCAGCAATTAGCTGACACAAGCGCAGCTTTAAAACCCTTTATTACTATGGAGCATTACTTGAAAAAGGGCGGATGCCCAAAACGCGTTGTGTTGCTCAATTTCGTCAGGACTCCTCCAGTGTACATCCAGTGCTGCCCAGGCTGTTAGAAGTGCTTCGGTCCCTCTCAGAGGCTCTCCACCTGCAGACTAGTGTCTCTAAGGGAAGTTCCCGGCCATTTGTTTTACGTTCATGCTATTTGCTACTATGTTTTAATTATTTGATGTAAAAGGATTTTTTTTTTTTAACAGTATCTCATCTCTCCCTTCCTTTGAAGGTAATCTGCTATGGGAAAATGGATGTTTATTATTTACAGTCATGCCGCTATTTATGGTTGACTTTCTTTGAACTTACAATTTTTTTACTTTGAACTTATTATAATTGAACTTGACTCATTTTTATCAAGTATTGGTTCATTGGAATTCGACTATTTATTATCTAAGCTGTGTATTTACCATCTAAGATGTTCCTCACACTGCACTGTTTGCATTAGGCAGGATTTCTAATCCTGGATTTTTTTCTACATATTGTGGTGCACTTTAATTTATATATTGATTTGTTTTGGCACTACATTTTATTCGTAATTTATTTGTGCACTTTATCATATGAGATATATAATTTATTTTAAAACACTTATGCACTTTATTAGTCCCCAATTTAGGAGATTTATTTGATGTTTCCCACTATATTTGTAATTTCTTTGTGTCACTATTTCTAGGAATTTGTTAGAAAGTTTTAGTTTTTAAATTTATTTATTTCCCACAGCGCCCTGGTATATATTGATTCATGGGGACAATCCCTCCCATTGAAATGGGCTGAAAAGCAAATTAAATGTTTAAGCATTTATCTTACCAAACTCCCTTCTCATTTGTATTCTGCAAACATCTCAATTACTATGATGGACTTGGACTATTGTACCTATTTCACATACTAATGGAGGCTTCAATTTCATAATATAATATTTCCAGTTCCTCTAAAATATACATTGGATGAAATGTGGATTATGTCCACAAATTCTTCTGGGTGGGTTGCTTGGTGGCTTTTAATATGATAATACTTTCCAAAACTACAAATACACTTATACAGTAAAATCCCTCCTCCTCCCCATTATTTTAGCAATACACCTCCCCTTCCAATCCTGCTCTCTGTAATTGGAGTTATGTCAAGATTTTTGGTTAAATTTGCTAATTCAATGTAAATTCATAACACTAATGTGAGATGTTTTGTATTTTTCTAATGATTGTTTTGTATCACACCCACACACTGAGTATTCTGCTCCTTTCCCAATCCTTGTAATACTGATGTTGAGATCATGCAGCTCACACAAGTAAAATGGGAGAAAATGTTATATCTTTGATCACACGTCACAGTACTGGTAATTGTATGTATGACCTTTCATTCTGACTAAAATGTGATACGAGAAATGTAGAGATTCTGCTTTTGTTTGTGAATATTATCTTTTCATTCATTATTAGTTAATATCATACAAAGAGGTCCAGATGCCTTCATCTCTGTAACAGTGACTCACATCATAGTAACATAAGGTACACATCATGGACACTTTTTAGGGCCTGATTAAGACCTGTGTTTCTGACTGTTTGTTAGATGGAAGTGCACATGCGGAAGGTTTCAGTTTGGGTTAAAGTACTTCATTTATGTATTTTTGGGCATTCACATTCTCATTAATAACAAATCTTCTGCCAACACCTTATGATATCATACAATTCAATATCATAACACTAACTGATTGTTTCACAGTACGTGTAATGCAATCAGGATGCAAATCTTCTCAGATTCTTCTCCTTATGTATTTTATGCCATCACTACTAAACAGAGATTTTGGTCTCGTCAGATCAAATAACACTGTTCCATTGTTCCACTGTCTAGTTAACATGGGTTTTAACCCAGTTAATTTCTTCAACCTCTGACAGATAAAAATGGCTTTTTTAGTGAAATTCTAGCATTTAGACCAAATCCCTGCAATCTGTACTGAATAGTCCTTGCACTTAACTTCACTGGGGGGTTGGAGAGTCATGATGGGAGATACTAGGAGCTGAAAAGACAAGGTGGGATTATTGGGGGGTTGGAGACACATGATGGGGGATGCTGGGGGTGCTGGAACACATGATAGAAATACTGGGGAGCTGGAGACACATTATGCGAATACAGGGGAGTGGAGAGACATGATGGGGGATACTGGGAGCTAAAGTCAAATGATAATGAATACTGGGAGTAGAAATTACATGAATAGGGAATACTGGGAGGCTGGAGACACATGATGGGGAATATTTTTTAATGTCATTTTGACCGGCCTTTGACTAGTAAATAAATAAAACACATTTTATATTTAAATTGTTTATTAATATTAAAGAATACAATAAAGTAAACTATAAAAATAATTTAAAAAGTAAAGAAAATTCAAATTTACATCAGCAACATGCAAACTTTTATAAGTTGCTGCTTTATACCATTGAGCCAATCTGCCTACACATATTCATTTTCATGTTTTAAAAGCATGATCATTTTAAATACAATCTATCCAGAGTTGATAATATCTAAACTCTGGAGAGTTTACTAGGGGTCCATATAAATGATCCCTAGGCCATATTGTATTTTATGCTCTTACATGTGAAGTGAATGATTTGTCACTTAATGGCTTTTATTAGTAACACAGTACTTTACTGTTGAACTGTAGCACTTAACACGTGGTATTTTATTTACTGTATCAGGATGTCGGGGCAATGAAGGAAGAGCCCAGAGATGTCACATCCGCCACATGTGCTCTGGACAGTTTCAATTTCTTTCATTCTCAAAATAATGTCATTACTTTTATTCTATTTATAAAAAATATATATGTCCTTGAAGTGCGTCATAAGCTGTGCAGTGATGCAGTGAGACCATCTCAGTATTAATTCATGATAATAAAATAAATTACTTTAGCAATTAAAAGGCAATTCTTTTTTCAATAAGTTTATTTTAAATATCAAAATTCAAACATGCATCTGCAAGAAATGTAAATGGTGATCACAGATTTGCATACTCATAATGGGCCTGATCCAGAACTACGCATCGGAGTGAATTTACGCGTGGCGGAGACGTAAATTCGCAGTTTAGAACGCACTGCGCATGCGCACCATAGAAAATACGCATATTCACGTGGCGTAATTGTGAACGTATGGGCCATTCACGTATGTGTCACGTAAATACTTACGTGTGGGCGTGCCAATTTTACGTGAGTCCAAAATACGTCTGAAATACGTGAAGTAGGCGGGGGGTGGTATTTAAAGTGTACAGTATGGGCGTGCTAAGCAGCGTACGTTCACGTAGTCTATACGTGCGTTAGCGGACGTACGCTGTTACGTGTGAAAAAGTTAAGGTAGGGTTTAGCCAGCATATCTTGACAAAATACGCCCGTGCAAGGGGTGTGCCGAGGGGAGTGTAACGAATTTACGCGCACGAAAATACGCTCTGCGAATATACGTACGGCACACGTAGTTCTGGATCTACCCCAATATATGTACTTGTGCAAGCTAGGTCAGATGTGACTGCTGTTTAAATAGATTTTATTACGGATATAGTGCATACACAGCACTAAAACTCTAGGGGGTAAATCAAAGCTGCACTAACACCTTTGTGACTTTCTGTTAAAATATTAGCTACATTTCGGACATGAAATCTTTTTTCTCCTGTGTGAATCCTCTGGTGTTTAGTAAGACCAGATATTTTAGAAAAACACTTGCTACATTCAGAGCATTTAAATGGTTTCTCTCCTGTGTAAATCCTCTGATGTTTTACTAGATTTGACTTAGAAGTAAAACATGACGTACATTCAGAGCATTTATATGGATTCTCTCCTGTGTGAACTCTCAGATGCTCTACAAGCATTGACTTCCAGACAAAACACTTGCTACATTTGGAACATTGAAATGCTTTCTCTCCTGTGTGAAACATCTGATGTTTTACTAGATTTGACTTCCAAGCAAAACAAGACATATATTCAGAGCATTTAAATGGTTTCTCTCCTGTGTGAATCCTCTGATGTTTTACAAGCTGTGACTTATAGGAAAAACACTTGCTACATTCTGTGCATTTAAATAGTTTCTCTCCTGTGTGAATCCTCTAATGTTTTACTAGATTTGACTTATAGGAAAAACACTTGCTACATTCATAACATTTAAAAGGTTTATCTCCTGTGTGAATCCTGTGATGGCTAACAAGGTCAGACATGTAGGAAAAACACTTACTACATTCAGAGCATTTAAATGGTTTATCTCCTTTGTGATTCCTCTCATGCTTTATAAGATTTGATTTAGAGGCAAAATATTTGCCACATTCAGGACATTGAAATGGCTTCTCACCTGTATGTATCCTTTGGTGTTTAATATGATATGATTTTTTGGTGAAAGCATTTAAATGGTTTCTCTCCTGTGTGAATCCTCTTATGGGTTATAAGGGAAGACATTTGGGTAAAACAATTGATACATTCAGAGCATTTATATGGTTTCTCTCCTTTGAGAACACTCAGATGCTCTACAAGCACTGACTTCCAGGCAAAACCTTTGCTACATTCCGAGCATTTATATGGTTTCTCTCCAGTGTGAACTCTCAAATGCTCTACAAGCATTGATTTCCAGGCAAAACACTTGCTACATTCAGAGCATTTAAATGGTTTCTCTCCTGTGTGAATCCTCTGATGTTTTAAAAGCTGTGACTTACAGGAAAAACACTTGCTACATTCAGAACATTTAAATGGTTTCTCTCCTGTGTGAATCATCTGATGTTTTACAAGCTGTGACTTACAGGAAAAACACTTGCTATATTCAGAACATTTAAAGGGTTTATCTCCTGTGTGAATCCTCTGATGGGCTACAAGGTGAGCTTTTTGAGAAAAACACTTGCTACATTCGGAGCATTTAAATGGTTTCTCTCCTGTGTGAATCCTTTGATGGCTTACAAGGTAAGACATGTAGGAAAAACATTTTTCTACATTCAGAGCATTTAAATTGTTTATCTCCTTTGTGATTCTTCTCATGTTTTATAAGATTTGATTTAGAGAAAAAATATTTGCCAAATTCAGGACATTGAAATGGCTTCTCACCTATATGAATCCTCTGGTGTTTAATATGATGTGATTTTTTGGTGAAACATTTTCTACATTCAGGACATTGAAATTGTTTTTCCCCTGTGTGAATCCTCTGATCTTCAGTAAGATTGGACTCTTTAATCAAATACTCACTATGTTCAGAACATTTAAATAGTTTTTCTCCTGTGAGAATTCTATGATGTGTTAAAAGTTTGTCACATTCTAAACATTCATATGTATTTTCTTCTTTTAAAGCCATTTTATGGTTATTTTGTCAAAGAAAGTTTTTAAACCAGGAAATTGTTATTTTGCTTTTTATAGAGACACACCAGTTGTCTGTTCTGTTTACTTGAAATCCTGATCCTGACCAGTAGAAAAATTAAGTATGTTAATATTTACAAGGAAAGCTTTTTTAAAAGAATACACGCAAAGTCAGAATTTCCTCTGTCCACATATTAACATTAGGATAATGGGAACATATTAAAGTTAGCCAGTGTGATGTTTTCAGAGGAAATAATGGCATCTTGACATATCAGCAATAAACATGATGTGAAAAAAAATTACTGATTACTAAGAGAAAAATATATTCATAGCCTCTCAATCTGAGAATATCATTTCAATAATAATACCAAATATACAAATGGAAAGTATTAAACACGCTAAATTAACCCAATATGTTGTAAAGGCATAAGGGAAAATATAATGTTTAATCTCGAAGACCTGACAGAAACTATAGTTAAACAATATCAAGGTTTGCAATATGCACAAAATATTGCATTTCAATAGTAGAGCATTGTAACTATATTATATTAACCTTGGGCCTGATTCAGACTAAGTAATGGAAGGCGA
>WWET01005130.1:55934-85887 GCA_011038615.1 Limnodynastes dumerilii
GGAAATGAGCATCTTAGATTTGAAAAGTGTCCCTGAGCCCCACTGTACCATGCTATTAAATCCGGTACTCTGTAAATTCATTACATCTAATGTGTTGATAAGAAACATTCTAATTAGACAAAACTTCCAGTACATTTATCATTAAGTTACTGAATATATTACCTAGTGGTTCTCACTTATCACTGGTGAATCCGCTTTAACCCAGGTACTGTATTTATTTTTTACATACGAGTTGGCATTTCTGAGGCTACAAGGGACTGATACCCACCTCTGAGCCTTGTATTTTCTGGAGTTAATCACAGGAATTAAGTTATCAATATTAAGCATAATACTGTCTCTTTTACAGCTAGTAGAGGATTTAATTTAAGAGCTAAGCAGTTTTTGTCATTTTAATTTACTTTCCTTTCTACTGTAACACATTTCTTTTATATGTTTGTTAATATTTCGCTTTTTTAATTACTACCAATAAAGATTGATTTTATTATTTTGACATTAATTATTGATGGGGAGGTGATAGAGAAATGAGCTAATATAAATCACCCTTTTCTTTGTTCTTGTTTAATTTCTGAACATATCATAGGTATCACCGCTGTTTTTGAACATGTCATATGCGGGATGCGGTTGCTGATTCGGCCAGTCCTATTTCGTCCATGATACAGATGTCAGATTAATGGCAGGTGGTATCACTGCTGAAAATCTTGACACATAGAAACTTGAAAGTGGGTACCTATTTTTGACCCTGTTTTTTTCCCAAAAGCGAAAAGTTGAAGTGGCTGTGGCAGGTTTAAGTTATAGTAAGGCCCTAAAAAGAATGAGTTAGGCTTCAAGAAGGGAGGGTTAGATTTATGACTTAAGGGGAAGTTTAGTGATATGGGGCCAGATCCAGACCTACGTCTATGTTACAAACTAGCGCGGATCGTATTTACACAAGCGTAAATACTATGCACTCCCCGGGGACGCCCACCAGTTGTCTATAATTACACTGCCTTATGCCTGCTTAACCCCACCCTAACTTTTGTAATCGTGACTACGGCAGGACGTAACTACACGATGGTTGTAACTACGTAAGCCTACATAGCGTAAGTGGAGCAAATATACGGCTGGCGTATTATAGGACTGCACTTTCGTACATAAATACGAAAATGTTACGGACGACCTATTCAAGATTACGGCTGACACGAGATACAACAGGATACAGCTGCTGGGCGCATGCGCAGAACGTACTAACTGCCGAAATTACGATTGCGGCTGGCGTAAATACGCCCATGGACATAGTTCTGGATCTGGCCCATGCTCACAGTACTATTCACTGCACCGTATGTCTTTTGTTTATCTTTTTGAATCACATGACCTTCTTTCAATTCTCAGCACTTTTCAGCACTATTCATTCTCTGCTGCGGGTATTGGTTCTCAGGTATCTCTGCTTTATTATCTTGCTGGAGCTCACGCATGAGCTGCTCTATTTAAATCCTCCTCTAATATGATGATTTAGTATCCTCGAGTCTTTTCGTGTGTTCGTGCTCCCTGGTTCCAGGTCCTGACACCAGTCCTCGGTTCCAGTTGTCCGATCTCTTCTTCCTGCAATCCAGCTACCTCCTGCAACCCTCTGTTCCAGCCCATCATCTTGGTGTGTGTGCGCTTGTCCTGCCACGACCTACTGCCAAGAAGAACCCCACCATCAGTGGCACCGATGAACACCAGGCTTGTGGTTAGACTCCACGCATCATGTCTGGCATATTCCGTTTATGAGTCTGGTGCATGACAATTAGGCTTAGCCTGTGGGGGTTAGGGGAAGGTTAAGAGTATGGCTAGGATCCAAGGACCTGATTCACATTTATAAGAGAATCTAGGAATGTTCCTAAATATAGGCACAGCCCAGATCTATAAGAATAATTCACATAAATACTTATTGAAGGATTAAGAAAAGCCTTTCAGATTTCAAAGTTGTTATAACATAGGTTTCAAAATGCTATATATCTACATAAATTAGACCTAAACAAAATATGTATCACACACAAACAATGCAAACATGATACAAGTTAAATAAGAAAAGACAACATGGTGACATAACAGCAGTTTTAACAGATCAGCCTTTAATTGATTCAATCAAAGTGAACACATACATTCATTATAAATACGCAGCAGCTGTGTGTTGAACAAACATAAAAGCATGAAGCCGCATATACGCAATCTACGTAATGAAACAATACGTAGATTATGGAAAATAGTTATTACGCATATGTAGTAGCTACTATCGGCAAATTAAGGACGTATGTGCAATATATCCGGGGTTGTGAATCTGGACCTTTTTTCTTACTTAGTTGTGAATCAGGCCTCAAGTGTTTACCGGTTGGCTGAGAAATCTTTGCAGTCACCATTTAACTGCCACACAGTGGTCTACTGCAAAACAGACTATCGCACCGGCAATTCACAACTGCCATGCATGATCTCATGTATGCTCTGTCCTTATGTGCTGCTACCCAGTGATGTGCATGGATATTAAGAGATCCTCAACCATTATGTATGGAGACCCCTTTTCCACGCCCTCCCCGACTCATTTAAATCCCTCCCCCCACAAGCTCTTCTTAAAAATGGCCCGTGGCTGCTGTGGCATGCATCTTACTTCTTTAAATACCGCACATAGTCAAACTACGTACCTAAGTCATACGTAGATTGTGTCATTAACTTATTACGCATGGGTAGTAGGTTAATTGTTATATCCCCACATCTAAGAATCCGGAGCCAGGTCTCTGGTCTTTGCCACTGTATATGGTTGTAATTGCATGAATGTGTCCTTGCTCTGCAGTACATGTTTTCATACTGCTATTCACCTATGCGCTGTCCAAATTGTTATGCTTTAAGTGATTTGATCTTGAAACAGATCCTTCCTGCAGCTCCCAAAAGACAGACAGAGACATAACGATACAACAGTATTACAGTTCATCTTGTTGTATTTTATCAGAATGATTAGCTGCAAAAACAGCTCTGAATGCAAATAGCAAAAGTTTAACTCCGATAAGAATTCAAGTAGCAGCTGATGGTATTCGGGAAGAAACTGCCAAAGGCAATACCTTTTATCCACCACAGAGGCCGTCAGATCCCCATGCTTTGATTGCAGTAATATTTACCACCTAAAGGGAAGCTGTCCTTTTTTTGCTCTTTAGCCAGGCATTAGGTGTTACCCAGCACTTTGCTTAGTTGTGTATGTTTTTATTTTTACAGGTGGGATATGGTTTAATGGTACAATCATTTTATTTTTTTGAAAGTTCATCATATGGCTTTTGAATGGCGATTGCCAGTAATTCAATTTTGGGCTGTGGCAGGGGGACAGCTAACGGAGTCACAAATATTTCTATTTTAAAAAGGTAAGCCTTCCGCTAACCCGAGCCATAACCCTCACCAACCCTAACCCTCTGTTCCTACAGCCTAACCTTAACCTCCCCCCTTCAGTCCTAATCCTAACCTTTTACTTCTTCAGCCCTAACCCTCCATTTCCCACACCCTACATTCAGCCCTGCCACAGTCACCGCAGTTGTTTAACTATTGGGAATGGGTAGAAATATGAACCTGTTCTCGATAGCAATTTTCTCATTGCGAGCATTTCGAACATGATACAGCCGCCATTCAGCTGGTGATTTGAAAGATGGCCCTCTGGTTACCGCATTACCGCTCAGCACTAGATGATCAATTTATATTTTGGACCTTCTTGTCCCTGCTGGTTTGCTCTTCTGTAGGACTCTGTTTGAGCTCTGTCAATATTTTGTGGACCTTAGGCATCAGAACAGGGGGCAGGAGAGTAAAAATAAAGGGGACTAAGGTCACATCATCATCATATTAAGCAAATAGCCATGAGGACAGAGAAAAAGACTTCAAAGGTAAGTGAACAAAGGTTTCTAGATAGACAGATGAATAGATATGAGATAGATAGATAGATGGATGGATAGATAGATAGATAGATAGATAGATAGATAGATAGATAGATAGATAGATAGATAGATAGATAGATAGATTTTTACTGTAGCAGGATGTTCTTTTCCTTCGTTGTTCCTTTCATGCCAGATCAGCTATCATGGTTTAAACTAATGTTTAGTTCCCCTACGGTGATATGTACATAACTCTGGGTGATCAAAAGAGTTGGTTAATCAGAAAACTGTTTGAAACAACAGAATTATTAGTATGCATTCATGTTAGATGGATGCAAAAGATTCTGATTATTAAATACTCACTTCAATTACCAGATCATTAAATCACCTTGAGTACAGCAGCTTTACCTGCCATTCTGTTTTTCTATTTTCAAACTTTTTGTTTAATTTTTGCACTGCAACTGCTTAATCTGTAAGTTCAGCCTTTAGTGCCTCTACCACTTTCATTGACATCATCTGATTGAGCTTGCAGTCTCAGCATTCAAAGTGATTATGGTAATAAGATGGTAACTGTTAAAATAAAATTATTAAGTAGGAAACTTTAGGTTACAGTAAAATAGGTTTATATGTATAAATGTATAAGAGGTGTTCATAATAGGAAAAGGAATGTTATAAGGGAAATAATGAGTTTGACTTTGTTGCTATGTGTATATCAATAGATGATAGATAGATAGATAGATAGATAGATAGATAGATAGATAGATAGATAGATAGATAGATACTGTAGCGGGATGTTCTTTTCCTTCGGTTGTTCCTTTCATGCCAGATCAGCTATCATGGTTTAAACTAATGTCTATAAGGTGATATGTACATGACTCTGGGAGATCAAAAGAATTAGGTAATCAGAAAACTGTTTGAAACAACAGAATACAGAAGACAGTCTTCCCTCTACATTGGTGTTTGGAGAGATCTTCTTGCATCATTGACTGGTTTCAAAGGTTAAAGGTTTCAAAGGTTAGACTTTTATATGAGTATGGGTGAGCTCATCCTTTCTTCTCACATCAACACGTCCTGATATCACTGGCTCATTGTCAAAGTATCAGATGAATATTATCTTTATATGGATTGACTTGAGTTAAATTCAAGTTTACTCCATACATGGCTTCAGTAGCCACCTTGTGGCCACTGTCATTGCACTTACTGCAGCTATAGAGGTTTCTCTATACAAATAACAACCTCCCTTCCTTGAATTACCCTCATTCTCCCATTATTAAAACTAATTTAAAAAAACAAAACTTTTTTTATGCTATTTATACTTTGCTGTGTTGTGCTTTTATTTCTATACAATATTTGCATTGTTTGTTATAGTACAAGATGTTGTTTTCTTATTTGTGTTTATTGTTCCAAACCAAATATATTTCTAAGTTTGAGAAGCAACATTTCCAATAAAGAATAAATTGATTGCCCTAAAAAAATTGCTGTAACTTTATAAAAGAGAGTTTAATGTGCCTCTTATTGTATATAATATGCAGAATTTGCTGACTGCCTTTATACGTTGGATAATAAGAACCTTTTAAGTAATCGGTGAATGCACACCACAGCCTCCTGTAGCTCGGCACATCTCTGCGGCATGTTATCATGCTGTTGCCTCTTGTTGAATTTACGATCCAGAATCTCTCTCCACAGGGAGAACAGACTTCATCTCCGATCAGTACTCAATCTAGCTATTAACTAGCTAATCCCCTGCCTCAGCAACAGACCGCGCAGGATGATAATGCACTACTGGCCTCTCAGTTGGAAGCCTGTCCCTAAGCTAGTGCTCACTTTGAACTTAACAGTGTTCTGACCCTGGTTCTCCACTTGTAACTCAGTTGGAACACTATGCACTGAGCTTAGTCTTTTGCTGGGGTAACTGTTTTTAAAAGGAGCCCAGGATCTTTCCATTGTTTGGGCCTGACATGAATGTTTTAATTTAATATATTTTCAAATGTCTACATCCATTACTGAATTAAGCACAATTAACTTATCAGCACAGTATGCCCCTGTAAAAAACATGAGTGGTCTAAAGGGAATTTTTCCCCTGACTTACCAGCACTTTCATTGGTAAATGGTGGCTCTGGGTGTTCTGCCTCATATCACTGAAGTTATGAGTCTGATTACCAGATGAGACCTTATCTGTGTAGAGTTTGTAAATTCTCCCTGTGGGTGTGGTTTCCTGTTCTGATAATCTAAATGCCGGCAGTTAACATGCCAGCACTAAAATAGCGACAGAATTCACCGATTTGAAATGTATTTTATCAGACATCAGAGTCGTTACCATGGCACCAGTCTGATAGACTATTATAATGTTCTCTGTTCAGCATAAAAATCCTGCCCTTAACCCTAACTAATTCCTAACCTTGTTAAAAAACCTAAAGAAACCTTTAGGGCTATCTAAAACAACTTCATGTGTCTCAGAACTAAAAGTCTCTAAGAAAGCTTCAGCAATAACGTGGTAATAATGATCCAAAGGACAATTCCATTCCATATGCACATAGGATAGAAAAGAAAAAAGCCTTTATTAACATATATCCGACATATACATATAAAAACAAAGATCAAAACGTCATACCAGGGGAGTAATGGAAAGATAGAGAAGACACCAATCGATACGATGTTAAGACCCGGGTATTTGGCGCTCGAATGCCGTCTCTCTGCAGCGTCCCCAGTGATGATGTCACGATCAGCTGGATGGTCCTGGGACTACGCGTTTCGGGCTGCACTCAGTCCTTTTTCAAAGACTGGGGACGCTGCAGAGAGACGGCATTCGAGCGCCAAATACACGGGTCTTAACATCGTGGCATCGGTGTCTTCTCTATCTTTCCATTACTCCCCTGGTATGATGTTTTGATCTTTGTTTTTATATGTATGTGTCAGATATGTTAATACAGGCTTTTTTCTTTTCTATCCTATGTGCATATGGAATGGAATTGTCCTTTGGATCATTATTACCACGTTATTACTGAGGCTTTCTTAGAGACTTTTAGTTCTGAGACACATGAAGTTGTTTTAGATAGCACTAAAGGTTTCTTTAGGTTTTTTAATATAGTTATTTATTTACCTGACACTCCCCCACCGCTGTGGAATTACTCAGTGCCGCATATCTACCATTATACACCCTTTCTAGTTTTTACCAGATTTTGAGGTATATTTGAGACACCTCTTAGTGTTAGATTGCGGTTTTAGCAGAGTAAGTGATCCCCAATTTTTTCCTTCTTTTTTAATTCCTAACCTTAACTCTATCTCTAACCCTAATTCCCAAACCTAATTCCTAATCTGGGCCCTGATTCAGGTGCATCATTTTTTTTTTGCACACTGTGCATGCTTGGCAATCATGACTACACGATCTATGTATCCCTTTGGCATGTAGATTAACTACAGGCGGTATTTAAAGACCACACATACATTTTTTGGTAAGAGTGGGAAGTTAGGTAAAGTGGATGGGGGGAAGGATACAGATTAGGCTGGGAGGGTGGGCTGGGGATTCTCCATGCATATATGGGAGGGGGAGATGGAAGTGGGTGGGCGGGAAGAGGACCAGAGAAGTAGGTGTGGATACATGTGCATCCGCACCTATAGATCACACACTTAAGTGTGAATCCGGTCCCCTAACTCTAATTATTAAGCAAGAAGCTGAGCTGCACGTGAGATGGAAGTGAATTACCATGTCACTCACCCCTCACGTGGGGACTTTGGGCCTGATCCAGACCTACGCTCGTGTGCATTTTTACGGCGGTCGCAAGCATAAAAGTGGCTAATTTTACTTTCTGCACATGCGCGTGGAAGATGTTACGATTAGAAAATCTGTGCGTATGGAACTTGAGTGTACCAGCTTCCTAATACACTGTTTAAGAGGGCGTGCCTGCCATACGAAACCCGTAAATACGCTCCGAGGGAGGGGTGAGTCATTTTAATCGGACAGTATGGGCGTGCTAAGCGTTATAACTACGCAATAAGCTTACGGACGCCCGCAGTTACGATCACAAGAGTTAGGGTAGGGTTTGCTGGGCATAAGAAGGCAACACTAAGTACGACCAAGGGCAGTGCCTATGGGAGTGCATCGTAGGTATGCTGGTGTAAATATGCTACGCACATAAGCGTATTATGATTGTAGGTCTGGATCAGGCCCTTTGTCCATAACCTTTCCTTGCATACCGCCACCCACTCTCCATCATCTGCATGCCTATCCCTACCCCCGCTAGCAGTATGGAATTCCCCGTCACACGAATCTCTTCATGTATGGAACTACAGTGAAGGTAAGATACAGCTTTCCCCTCTAAGATACTCATTTTGCAATATGTAAACCTAGATTACTAGATTACTTTCTAGTTAATATGCATGTCGTGTGAGAAAGTTGTATTTTTAAGCAATCTGCAAGTTACGCATCGGATCTCACTACGTACATAGTTGATTTAGGCACATGCACAGGGCGTGAGTATACTCCATACGTGGGAGAATACGTAATGCTTGTTTAGGCACTTCTGAATGTACTTTGTTACGTCCGCAAAATGATACACAAGGAAAAGTTAGGGTTAGTCGTTCTATCGCAAATGATACTACCAACATTATGGTGTCGATTGTATTACTGTCAAAATAGCGATCACTGATACAGCAGTTGCATCTCTTCTCGAGTCTGCGTGGGTCTCCTCTGGGTGCTCCGTTTTCCTCCCACACTCCAAAAACATGATCTGCTCATTTGCTGTTGACGCCATTAACCCTGGTCTATACAGTGCTGCAAATTGTGTGGTTCTATGTTAATAAATTATAACGTTGATAATAATGATGATGGGCTGTATTCACAGATCCGTTTTTGCTCGGAGTTCCGTGCATAGTTTTGGGATCGGAGTAACTGCGCATGCGTAGTAACTTTATTTATGCTATTTACGTTGAATTTACGCACGGTCGTCCATTAGACACGTACACGTGAATCGCACTCGGGGACATACGTGCGGAGGGGCGTGGTTGAAATCCGTACGGAAAAACTTACATGAAAGTGGGTGGGGGGAGGCATTTAAATAACCATTTGAGTGTGCGGTTATCTATATACGCACGTAAATTCACACGTAGAGATAAGGGAGCTCTATAGAGGTGGAAGTCAATGAAAACCCGCCCGTGTGAGAGGAGGGTCATGGGTGTTGGCTTGCAACGTACGTGTGTATAATTGCGTACCTTTAACTAACGGATCTGTGAATACGGCCCGATGAATGTAAAGTGATAACACGGAGGAAAGAAAATCTTCAGGTGAGGGAAAAGTCAACAATTGCCAAGCTTTAAACACAAACCTACATCAACTGTCGAAAACTAATCATACCTTTTACTATGGATTGTGCATCAATCAGATTTTGATTTCTGAATGGTAACTACACCCTCTGAGTGTGAAAAGCAATTCGTTTTAGGACCTAAGTGTGTTTGTTTCTAGAATTACAGGTTTTTAAGTTATTGTTTCTTCACTGTCAGAAACTGAAAGGTATTAAATTGCTGTTGATGGTAAAGAGGATCTTGAAAGTCAATATACTACAGCACTTTATGATAACTCTCACTGAAGGAAGTAAAGGACCAGTGTCTAAAAATGAGATTTCTGGAGGAAAAAAAAAAAAGAGCCATTTATTCGTATCATCACCCGATATATGATTAAGTATGACATCAGACAAAATAGGGTTTCTTATTATAAATCTAGGAGAAATCAAAAGTTGCTTTTCAATGTTTATCAGTATAACCTGTATTGCTATTAACAACACTGTCTACCTTCCACTTCATCATATAATAACATTTGCAATGAAATGTACAATACTGTGCAAAAGTTTTAGGCAGGTGTAGAAAAATTATTGCAAAGTAAGAACGCTTTCAAAAATAGAAGTGTTAATAAGTTTATTTTTTATCAATTATCAAAATACAAAGTGAATAAACTGAAGGGGAATCTAATAAGGGTAGGTACATATCCATCAAGCAATGCCATCAGGGAGGTATTTAATTAGCTTAAATTTTATTTATTATAACGAGCAGCAACATACAGCCAATGGGCCTGATTCATAAATGCGTGTGTAAGGGGATTTACGTATATCAGGTGCCTAAGCCCCCTTGAAAGGTAACATCTGCGCATTTGTGAGCTCCGTATGTGTGGACTTCTGTAGAAGGGGCCGGTCCATCAGAACCGCATGCCTAGATCCCGCCACACAAATGCAAATGATTGGCCTGGGAGTGGAGAGCTGCACATCCGCAGGAATCAGCGTGTTACTTAAGGTAGGATTATGGACACTTAAATGTCCAGAACTCCTGGACTCCTGGAGGGGAGTGATAGTTCGTGTGCATTGAACCGCACGTAAATATGACCCAGATCCAATGTCATTAAGAATTACAGACCGGATCCAGACCCCAGCGTGCTTTCCGTACGTGCGGGGGTCTGTCTGTCTGACAGAGGGAGGGGAGTACACGTCTCCTGTCACTCTCTAGTGCGGGCTTTATGGCAGCTTACGCTCACACCAAATATTGATTTGATTTAAGTTTCTTTTCTGTTCATTCACTTTACATTTTGTTAATTGATAAAAATGAACAATAGACACTTTTATTTGTCAAAGCATTCTTACTTTGCAGCATTTTCCCCACATCTGCCTAAAACGTTTGCTTGGTACTGAATAGGACGAGGAAATGTAAAAAAAAAAAAAAAGACTTTATATTTTTTGCTTTAGGCCTCATGTTCATCTTATTTAATATACATGTCTATAGAAGTTACCCACTGGCTTGTTGATAGCACTGCAATGATCTGTACACATCAAACTTGCTATTTAGATGTTATTGTTGACTTCAAATAGTCATTCATGCCCTGCAAGCTGCAAAACATCTCAGTCATGTACTAATCATCTCCCTCATTGGTTATTGCAATGCTTACCTCATGGTCTTCCTATAATCCAAAATTACCCACTACAGTCTATACTGCATGCAACAGATATCTTTATCTCCCTTGAAATACACTCTTTTAGAACTGATCCACTTTGTCATTTTCTACATCAGTTGCCTGTATTTTATAGCATCAAACCTACAAATCTTACTAACCTACAAATAATACTGTACAGGGGCTTTTTAAGAAGTAAGGGGGCCCTTGTGCAGGATTTGTACATGGGCCCCCCCCCCTTACCTGAGACAAGACTGTTCCAATTTGTGGACCTCATAGGGAGCAGGGCCTAACTCTGCTGTAATCCCCACCCCTTTTTTGGCCCGCAAATAGGACAGTGCCACCGCAGGGGAAGGGGTGACTCATTCACCATCTATTTTTTCCCTCCGTAAGATCTTAGAGGGAAGAAATAGATGCTGAATGGCCCCCTGCTAACCCTGGGTGCAGGATGAATGCCACAGCACCCCCCTGTTCTGAGGGGCCCATGTGCCCTGCACACCCTGCACCCATTTTAGATACTGTACCCACGTACATATATCTCAATTTATATCCCAGGTCAATCTCTCAAATCTTCACCAAATCATAAACTCTCTTCTACACTTAATATTTTTTTTTGTTTCACAGTTATAGAACTTCTCCTTAGCTGCACCTACACTCTGGAATAACCTTCCTTGCCCATAAAGACTATCCTCTACTTTCCAAACTTTCAAGCACGCCCTCTTCAGACAAGCTACCGAATTCCTCAACCTCCTTCATAACCTTTTCTTAACCTTTGTCTGCCATATTAACAACCCTTTATCTGTACAATAATGCCGCAGTTTTACATTCTCAGGAGTCAGAGAAGTTAAGGTAGACTGTGTGTGTGAGGGAAGTGGCTAGCGGTCATTCTCACAGATGCAGAGACAGAACACACCTGTGTATACAGATCCTTGCATTCACTAATCAGAAATCTAACCCCTTAAGGATTAGGGTATGGATCCATACCAGCACTTCTGCTGTGCTTGGAGCACCAAGTTACACATATTGGGGTAGATCCAGAACTCCGTTTACTAGCGCAGCGTGTTTACGCGAGCGTACCCTCTATCCCCTTGGCACTCCCCCTGCATGTATGCACTTTGGCCGCTTTACGCTTTCTGAACCCTACCTTAACTTTTGGCCGCGTAACCACTCTGATCCGCTCACGCACGTATAGGCTATTCGTAGTTACGCCGCTAAGCACACGAAAAAATATAAATATGTTACTTTAAAAGCGCTAAAACAAAGTCCTGCAGCAGTCCCCTACTAATGAGAAGGGCCTTGACCTTCTCTATATTAAAGACAACAAAACCACACTTATTAGGAGGGAAAAGCGCTGGAAATGAAAACTAATAAATGTATACAATATTTAAAACAATTAGCTAGCATACATGTAATAAATAGCAATCAATGCATAGCGGCATATAGGAAGGAAAAGTCTTAAATAAATGTCAATCCACAAGATGAATACCACTCCCTTTAAAATAAGCTTCCAATAAATCCACGTGGAATATATATGAAGAACAAATAAAAAAGAGAGAGAGAAAAACCATGTGTTGGAAGTAATTGAGAATAATTACATTCATCCAGAAATAATCAAACAATTAGCAGTGGGATAAGAAAATGCCCAAAAACATGTCTGAAATTTTAAAATTGAATTTTTACTAAATCAATATAAAATAACAGAACATGAATAAAAATACCATAATAACAATAAATACAATAAATACAAAATACAGCAGAATCCTAATGGAGTGCTCCTACCCCAGTGGATGGATGGTGAACGAAGGAAGGCTGGAATCAAAACTGGCCGGGATGTCTCACACAGCCTGAAGATAGCAGACCCCGCACAACGTCTAGTACACACTGAAGTCGGAGAATACCAGGAAACTGCACCGTTGGATCAACTTGACATGTTTCGGGAAAAGTCCCTTTTTCAAAAGTCCTAAGCTAAGCACGCCCATACTGTACTATTTAAATGCCAAAACCCACCTTTCAAGCGTAATTTCGGACGTCGTAAGGCTGGGACGCCTCCTCGAACGAATTTACGCAACTAATAGTGAAACGCCCTTACGCTCAGAGTTACGTTACATAGCGTATCATCTGTCGTGCGCATGCTCAGTACATATCAAATTTCAGTTTTACGTCTCCGCCACGTGTAAATACGCACGGAAACGTTGTTCTGGATCTGCCCCATTGATAACTAGACAACGCTGATTACACAGGGTACAGAGTATATTCAGTAGTATAGTTCTATATACATTAACAGCTAGTGGAATTGTGAACTACTGATTCAAGAAAAGTCAGTACAGGACTGTTGCACAAAGACAATACAACAGTGTCATAGGCATCTAGGTGCCATTGACAAGGACCAGATTTGATGCATACAGTGGTTGGACAATGAATTAGGAATATTTTTTCTCTCCACTCCTAAGAGTGAGTTAAGTGTGGACAGAACCACACCTAACTCACTGGTGCAGCTTATAACCTGCCCCCCATTTCTGGTACCTTATTGCAGTTCCATAAGGCTTCCTTATCTTACCATGCATAGTTTCCTTCTGAAGAAGGAAATTACGCACAGACAATGCTTCTCCCCAACTCCCCCCGCCCTAAACACTCCCGGAGGCGGCATTAGGCCGCCTCTTTCTAACTAAACTACCCCGTGTGGTCTTCAAAGACCGCACGTTGGCGATCTAAGTACCTAACTGGTACGTAGATTGTGTAAATGACTTACTACACATGTGATAGATTGGGACTAGGCCTGAAGACCTTGATAGCAGAAACTTAGTAAGGTATAGGTATTTACTGGATATTGGCAGGTGTTTGGTCAATGTTCAAGGCAATATTTGTTCAAATGTATTTTTTTGTTCATTTACTAATGAGGCTGTCCTTTGGAACCTAACCACATGATATGTAAACATCAGATTTATTAATAAATAGAACACTGGCATTATGGTTACTGGCTTCAACTTGCTGTAAATGACGTATCATTCTGTATTTGTTGATTCTGCACTTTTCTTGTTTTTCTATGCCCAAATTATGGTATAAAGGATGGTGATATTCAATAATAAAGTAGAGCATTGTAAACACCCACTCTTTTGTGGTTCTTATTCTCTGGAGCTCCAATAAGTTGTTGAACGACTGGTCACTTGATGCTCGGTTTCGAATTCAGCACCGACACATGTGTAGTAGGTCATTTCACAAATCTTCGCACCTAAGAACTCAAAGCTTCTTATTGTGATTATGGCGCATTGAGAGCATGCCACATAAAATATATATATATATATATATATGTTATCAAAGCTAAGGGTTGCCTAACCAAATACTAAGAGAGGTATATGCTAGCCTAAAATACTAAAGAAATTCATTGTCCCATCACTGTAGATCTCTCTTTGGGCCTGATCCAGACCTACGACCGCAATCGCCCGCGAGCGTAGCGTATGTTCGCCCAGGCGTATAAACTTTCACGCCCATAACACTCCCATTGATTGTACCTACTTACGGTGGCTGAACCCTACCCTAAGTTTTTCCAGCGTACGTGCGAATTTTCGTACCGATACGCTGGTCGTACGGGGCTTAGCACGCCCATACTGTACAATTTAAATGGCTATCCCCGCCTCTGTGTAGTAATTCGAGCGTCCAGACTATCGTCGAACAAAACGCACGCCCCTTGGGCGAAAAATACGCTTAAAATACGCTCGCTGTACGCTCATGTCCTTCGGACGACCGGAAGTTGTCATACTGCACATGCGCAGTGCGTTTTTTTGCCCGATTTTTCGCTTATGATCGGCGTACTATCGCTTGCGGCCGTAGGTCTGGATTAGGCCCTTTGTATCAATACTACTTTAGGTCTCTAGATCTCAGATGACAAAAAAAACTTAAGTTTAGAGAAAAGCAGATACTTTCTACAATGGTTGGACAATGAATTAGGAATTTTTTCAGGTCTGGCATCATGATGATAGAATCAAAAAGTTATCATACCCCGTTCAGATTACCATGAAAAAGCCGGGGTTTTCATGAAATTGCCGGCTTTCCTGAAAACCCCGGCTTTTTCTGGCAATGTGAACGGTGAAGCCGGGTCTCTTTAGCCGGGTCTCAGACCCGGCTAAAAAGAAGGGTTTTTGCCGGCTTTTTTAAAAGCCGGCTTCACCCGTTCACACTGCGCTGAAAAGCTGGCTATTTAAATAGCAGCCGGCTTGTAAAAAAAAAAAAAAAGCAAGAAAAAAAAAAAAGCCGGTGTTTTCAGCGCAGTCTGAACACACCAGGCTAAAATTTTGAAAATTTTGCCCACTGCCTAAAAAGCTGGCTTTTTAGGCAGTGGCAATCTGAACACGGTATAAGAAACACTATGAGAGCACAGTAAACACTGTTATCAAAGCTAAGAGTGGTTCAACCAAGTACTATCAGAGCTATATGCTAACCTAATACATGCAACAGCTGTTAAATGATAAAAAAAAAAGTTTATATCAAAATTTTACAGGAAATAAAAAAATGGCTAATTCATTGCCCAACCACTGTCTCTTGTGTGAGAAGAATTCACTATGACACTCATCTCGATTACAATAGTTTTTCACAATGAAGCAATGAGATATTGAAATACAATTGAAAGCATATTTTAGCTTCTGAAAATAACAAGCAAATGACATGGGACTGGATCCAGGGCCTAGATTTACTAAACTTAAAGCACACTGGAGATGTTTCCCAAAGCAACCAATCAGATTCTAGCTGACATTCTCTAGTATGTAATAGGAAAGTGAGAGCTAAAATATGATTGGTTGCTGAGTACAACATCTCAATTTTTTCTATTGAGAAGTTTTGTAAATCTAAGCCCAGAGTGGAAGCCCCATTCACAGCTTGTTAGAAGATTGCCATACATTCCTAAAGACCGGTTGCAGTCCCCGCTATGATAGGCGGCTTTCCGAAACAGCCCATTCATTTTCGCAGACTTGCCGGACCCTCTGCTGACAGCTCTGTAGAGGTGAGTAACATCTTCAGGGACTTTTAGTGTTAAGGGAAGGTTAGGATTAGGCTCTTAGGAAGGGAGGGTTAGGGCCATAGAAGGGGAGGGTTAGGGTCAGGCTGCGGGGAGGGGGGGTCTTAGGGTTAGGCTATAGAGAAGGGAGTATTAGGGTCAGGCTAGGGAAAAGGGAGGTTTAGGGTCAGGCTTTGGGGAAGGGAGGGTTAGGGTCAGGCTGCGGGGAAGTGAGGGCTAGGGTTAGAATTAGGGGAAGGGTTGGGGTAATTTTTAGGCTTACCTTTTGGAACACCGTGTTTGGTGCTCCAGTGATTGATTGCTATGCCTCATCGAGGCATAAGCAATCGATACCCTAGCCAGTTCAAAACTGGCTAGGAGAGAATGGCCCTATCGAAATAGGGCCGTTCTTCGCCGAGACCCACACCCCTAAAGACCACTTCCCTGACACGCATGGATTTCCATACTCCGGACCCTACTGTAAAATGTTACACACTGGCCCATGGAAAATGGGATCGCTGTAAACATGACAGGTTGTCCAACCCCACTGTCAAAAAGTCTTCCACCATGGATGTGCTGTAGTGAAATGTGAATGTTTTCCTCATGTAGCGTTCAAAGAATGCCCACATTTCGCAATTCTGGATCTGGTCTATTGAGTTTAAACACAATGGAAGACGATTTCACCCTTTCTAGAGCTCATCAGTGCGTGATATAAAGATTGCTTTGACAGACTGCCATTATCGCCAATGTGAGTGGGATTTTTTTACGGAAACATAATGATGCCTTTAAATGTCTTACTCAGCAAGAAAACTCCTTTCTCATTAATAAACTAAAAGGGGGTATCTTCCATTTAATAGATCTGCTGGTAAAGCTATTACCCAGCTGTTTTTTTTTTCCAAGCAGCATTCTGTCACTGTATCTAACTGTGCCATTTCAACTCTGCGGTCTCTGTACCCGACTACACAGCCTAACAAAACAAATCAATGTTATGCATATAAATAGCCGCAAAATATATTTTACCTCCCTTTTCTTCAAATAAATTGTTCAGAGAGCAATTTAGTCAAAAGGCACCCTCAGTTGGCCACAGATCATAAAAATAAATGAGTCACAAAAATAATCTATCTCACACTTTTCCCTTCTCGTGTCTGTATAACGGTTTATACAGATTTTTTTTATTTTTCTTATTTTTTTTTCAGGAGATTGCAGCTATTTAAAATGTCACCCTGTCAACGCTCATATTCCTCTAGATTTTTAACTTGAGTGGCAAAGGCTTGAAATTAGATAAGTTAAATTTCTCAGAAATTGTTCTTGATTTTTATCTCCAGTTAAACAGCAAGTTATTTAAAAAAATAAAATAAAAAAATAAATAAAAATCTGAAAAGCTTTTTGTAAGATGTTCAAAACGAAACTATTATTTAACCTTATCTTCTCATAGCAGTATCTCAGAAAAGGCAAATAAGGAAAGTCATTCCTATATAATACACTTGCCCTTTTGCTGATAACGATTCATTTATTCAACGTCTAGTCATCTGACAAAATAATGGCCCAAAGACGTTTTTTAACAATAGTGTATTTTAATTATTTAGTAGGTGTTCATTAGTGCTAAGAAATTCAATTGTTGCCTTTCGATTCCCAATGTAATTAGCATTTGTTTAATTAACATTTTCACTGCTGGAGGACATTGTCCAATTAAGGGACCCTTCAAAGTTAAAAGGGCTCGGAAATGTCAAGTAGAATACTGATTACTGAAAATGACTGAAAATTAGCACTAACGTTAACACACACTGGTATAGGATGTATTAGCACTGTGTTAATCGGCCTCTATTTCTCCGTAAGCTATTTTTAACCTTCCTCCTGTTCATTTGTAGTCAATGACACTCTAGCAGCCCACTTTTATGGCCAGTTAAGCTGTCTGTACTGCTGTGGACAGGTTCAACGTAGCCAAACACGATTGTCTAAAAACTATGTGCAACTGACGCATAAACTGCAATTTTCTAATTGACTAAATAAAGGAAATGATAACATAAGACCAGACCCAGACCTCTAAATAAAATCTGCATACTAAAATTAACTGTCATTCACTAATTGCACATGCACAGATCCATAACCTCTATGCATACAGTATATACTTTAGGGTGTTTAGCACTCTGGTACGATTGTCCTATTTGCACATTTCACCTTATGTGCAGAGGCGTATCTACCCCTTGGCCAAGATGGCACCCACTAGGGGTGCCCGCCAAAGGGGGGCGCTGCCCAGCGATGCCACCCATGGCTATGAGATAGGGTCGCCTAGTACAGTGCTGATCTGAAGTAAGACTGTGGCTGGAAGCTTTCAAAATGAGGGATGGCTGGTTCTGGCTTCTCTGTGACCACGGGAGTTCATTCCCCTTGCAAGTCTCGGCCACCACAGAACTTCATGTCCCTCACAAGTCTTGGACACCGCAGGACTTCAATTTTAGCTGCAGTCCCGCTTGAAGGACACAGGTAAGGTAAGAAAACTTGGGTGGGGCTGGAACCTGGAGACACATGATGGGAGTATTGGGAGTATTGGGAATAAATGGGTAATGGGGGGCGCCAGTCCCTTACTTTTCCAGGAGCGCTAGACCCATAGATACACCCCTGCTTATGTGCAAACAGAATAAGTGTCCAGAATTTCGTAGGTGAGTGGGGACAGGGACAGATTAAGGGCCATGTGGGCCTGAAGTTGATTGATAGGGTCCATCCTATATAGTATGCTTTGGAGGAGGCTGTCATTCATACTGATGCACTGCGGGGGGGGGGCCTTTAGATCTGCAGTGTGTGGGGGGGCCTATTTTCAGATGGAAGCCTGAGATTGTAGTCCCATCAGCCCCATTGTTAATCTGGCCCTGCGTGGGGAAGTATCCTTTCCACTCAGGTAGGAAAAATTAGTAGCGGCCGAATATATGGAACCTCCCCGTACTCCGTCTGCTCCACTTTTTAAGTCTGGATCTGCCCATAATGGAACTTAATGGAGCATATTCTTTCCATGTTGATGAGTTGCATTTAATGAATCTTCTTTGGTTGTTGTTTACCTACATGCTATTGGCAGGCCTTCCCGTTCCATTCTGCTGAAAGAATGACTTCCATTACAGACGAGTGTGGGTCCCTATGATAGGGACGTTCGCTCCCAGCCAGTTCCGAACACAGTGCTCCAAAAGGTAAGAAACCTCACTCCCTAACCCTAACTCTGTCTCCCCACACGCAGCCTAACCCTAAGTTCCCACCCCCCGCAGCCTAACCCTAAGTCTCCCCCCCTGCAGCCTAACCCTAAGGCTATTACCCTGCAGCCTAACACTAAGTCTTCCCCACAGCCTAACACTAAGTCTTCCCCCACAGCCTAACCCTAAACCCCAGAGAGGGTTACTCACCTCTCCAGTGGTCCGGCAGCAGTGCTTCCAAAAATTTATGGGTGAGCATGCAAATCGCTTACTCACCCATTCATAAAAGAACAAATTCTGCGATGGCTCTCATTCGAAATAGGGACAGCCAAAAACAACTTTCAGCTGTCCCTGTTTTGCAATAAGAGGCATCACAGCGGGGACTCACAACTATTACAGACATATGGCTTCTGAGGACCCAGATCCACAAAGAAAGGTTGTTCTGTGGGTGTGTGCACAAGTAGAATGTTATTACAACCATTCCTGATCTGGAAATTTTTTCCTTAGCCTGTAAATGGAGAAAAAATAACCAAGATGGAAGCGCACTATGGACATAAACCAGAGCTGCGCGGCCTTGGAAGCGCAGTGGAAAACCGCTCTGCGTATGTGTATAACGGGAGCAAGTGTAGAAGTTGGAGGCAGAGTTACCCAGCCCCCTGTCTCTGCTTCTGCATGGAATGCGGAGTTCCACCATATTTAAATGATGAAGAGGGCAGTTCAGTGCTGCTGTGAGCGCAGGTATAGGTTGGATTCCCAGCGCTTCCACCTAACATTTTACACCAGCTCAGGGTTTGGTGTAAGTGTAAAACAGATAGAGTTACCACCTTTTCAGCAAGAAATTCCTGGACACAGCCTGACCCCCCATCTGGAAAACTTTGCTTTTACTTTGCGCCTCTTCAGAATGAAGCTGATGTGACCACGTCAGAATGTGAATCAATACAATGTCCAGGAAAAATACTATTTCTACATTCTATTAAATTTCAATGGCGCAGAAATGTAATTTAACTCTAGAAATAGTATTATTCCCGGACATTTTATAGTCCGGGAATGGGACCCCTCCGGACTCCGGATGCCGGTCTCAATTATCGAACTGCCTGGAGTGATCGCTGATGGTAAGCCCAAAAATAGAGAATGTTTTCATTCAATAAATGGCCCTATTTTTTACTAAAAAAAACTTTCCTACATATGTTAAAAACATTTATTGACTTCAAAGCCGTCATTAGGGTTGGACAGCCGGGCCCGCAGCCATCATCACAGGGCTAATGCATAATGAAGAATTTCTGTGCACACTGGCCAGATGGTAACGTAGGTCCCATCCACATTACGTTACCGATGATGTCACATAGGGGGTGGGGCCCCATTAGTGTGTCATTACAAAAACATCAATCAAGTTTCAATTAACTTTTAAAGTACAGTTTAGTTTATACAATACACAATCATTTATAAGTCTTACTAGCAGCGCATTTTGAATCAGTCATTATTTAAAAGAGTTTGTTAGGGCTTTACATTGACTAAGAATAAAAAAAATAAAAAAATAACAAAAAACACCCCAAAACATATGAAACATACAAACTTGAATACACCTCGTAGCCTCCATCTCTATGCATCTGTTTGCATGTTTCATACGAATGCATCTTTTAAGTACATCCTAGCCGGAGTTGCAAATGTCGCAGCTCTGAATAGGACGCACGTGGAGAAAGAAGCGGAATTGTGCTTCCACTCTAAGAATTCTCTGGATCAGATCTTAGATGTTCCTTTACCACCATTACATCTAAATTCCCTTCTAAAAATTGCTCTTTTGTTTTGGAAAACGCAGATTTTTTTTTTGTTTATTTGCAATATTCTCATTCATAGATAAAAGAGGGGTTGAAGAATAGTAAGAACAATTCATGAAAATAAACCAACCCGAAACTGCCAGCTAAGGGACATACCAGGGAAAAGAATTTCACGGACAGTAGAATGTCCAAGATAAAGGTTATTAACTGTAAAGCAAGGTTAATGTCTCCAGTTAAATATTATATTGGACAGTAAAGATAGCTAGACCGTTTCTAAAAACAGCTTATCAATAAATGGACTGTGGCTGCTTTTCAGAGAAGCTTCTGAGTTTCACAAATGAATAAGGAACTATCTTCAACATACCAGAAACTGAATATCTACCGACACTGACTGCCAGGGGCACCATTATCAAATGCGGGGCCCGGGACCCAGCCACGGGCAGACACGCTTTAGCAGTGCGCAGGGTAGAATTACTAAATAGCTCTGAACAGCAGGTATCAACAGTAGGATACCACCGATACCTGCTGCTACAGAGCTAGGTAAGTATCGGCGGGCCCCCATCAGGTCCGGGCCCAAGACAGTAGTCCCGGCTGTACCCCCCCCTGATGGCGGCCCTGCGGACTGCTATGAGCCACCATCAGGGTCAAATTGCTGACTAGAACTAACGATGTAGCTTAAGATTTGATGAAAAATGTCTGCCATTAATGGGACCAGCACTAGGGGCCTGATCCAGTGCTTATTCAGTATTCCCCAGCATAGTGTGTCAGCCCCACTCAGTATTCTATAGCATGGTGTGTCAGCCCCACTCAGTATTCCCCAGCATAGTGTGTCAGCCCCACTCAGTATTCCCCAGCATAGTGTGTCAGCCCCACTCAGTATTCCCTTAGCATAGTGTATCAGCCCCCTTCAATTTCTCCAATCATATTTTCCCAGCATATTTCTTCAGCCACTCTACATTATACTTACCTTTTTCTCCCTCTTTCCTTCCTCCTCCTCCGCAGTCTTCTGAATTCACTCTGACTTACCCTCCTAGCTCCGCAATGGCCGGCGTCTTCTAGAAGGCACGTCCTATCGTCACGTCCTCCCGCATCCCGCTCATGCGCAATGTTTTTTTTTTTTTTGTCCAGCCGCCATTGCTTTTTTTTTTTTTTTGTCCAGATCTTGTTTGCGGGAGAAAGGGTTGGACATTCAGGGAGAGTCGGCTAATATGGCCTAGATGGTGTTCATTGTAGACCATATGTGTCACTTGACCTCCACACCACGACTGGTATGTGTTCCAATATTCTGTTACATGCAATCCTACAGCTGGGGATGTGTTAGGCTGCAGCTATATCAGAGGCACCATGGCAGCATGGTGCTGCCAATTATAGTTTATGCTCCAGGCCTCTCTCTTTCTCTCTCACACTCTCTCTCTCTCTCTCCTGCCTTGTGCATTCTTTGATTGTTGAGTGACCCTGTTCCTGGTTTTCTCTTTTGTGTCATTTGTGCTGCCTTCCTTCCACTCCTTGCCTCCGTTCTCTTGCTTAGGGTTTGTTTTCTTACCTGCACTCACAAGTTCAGTCCACCGGGCTGCAGCCCAGACTGTCCCCACCACCAGAAGCTCCAATGACCTCCAGGCTCTGGTTAGACTCTACGCCCTGGTGGTTTGTTTCCTAACAGATTCTGACAGCAACATGTACTATATTCTTATATTCTTTTATATTATACCCTAACCCTAACCTTTCATGCAAGCTAACCCTAACCATCCCCTAACCCTAGCCATTCCAGCTTAACCTTAACCATCCCCTCATCCTATACCTAACCATCTGTCTCCTGCAGACTAACATTAACCATCCCCTATCTGCAGCCTAACTTTAATTATCCCCATCCACAACCATCCTCTTTGCAGCCTAACAATCACCTTTGAGAAGCTTAACTTTAACCAGTACAAATGGGTACCTTGTCGAAATAAGAACATTCAACATTGCAACCCTTCTGGACTCCTCCTTATTGGAAAGCAGTCGCCACTGATGTCAGTGTCAAAATAGAGACTTCCGCAACAGAAAATACATACCGGTATGGACACAACCGAAGTGAAGTAAGGAGAGTAAAAGTGTGTTATTGCAACTCCGCTTATTCCTACGGTATTCAGTATAGTTTGTACACTGGAAATCTAGTAGGGACAAGTTGTGCAGGATGTTACTGTGAATATATTGTAGCAAAAATAGGCATAGCATAAATCTATCCAAAATTGTATCCCCTGTTACCATAATGGCTGATGCTCCATTTTGTTATCACCACTGTAACTAGTTGTAATTAGGAAACGCTCTGTTTTCCTATTCCAGCCTGAATGACAGCCCAGCAAATTGTGGTATAATCTCTTTATACTTGCAGTTAGGAAATAAATACAGGGGAGTAAATTATAATAAACAACACTGAGCCCTTGGGAAGGGAAGAATCGCATTGACATGCAAGGCAGACGGTTTGGATGTTTCATCTGGAAATGGCTTCCAGGGGTCCAGCGGATTTAACATAAAAAAAAAAAAAAGAAGGTAAAAAGCAAAACACCTGCTGAATGCCATTTGGTTTTCAGTTAGTGTTTGTTTTAGCATGCAATCTAATTTTATAGGTCCGGATTTACAGTGAGGTAGTTTTCGTCTTACGTATGTTGTTTTAAGAATTGAGCTACTACGCATGCTTAGTAGCTTATTTACACTATCTACGTACCATTTCTGTACGTAGATTGCGTAAGTGCGGTCTAAAGAATGTAGATAGTGTAAATAAGCTACTACATTTTGTAATAAATAAAGGAGGGGTGAGGGAACCTTTTTTCTGCCAAGGGCCATTTGAATATTTATAACATAATTTGCTGTCCATACAAAATTATAAACTTAAAAATTAGTCTCCTATATTTGGTCAAAAATTGTAATTAACTCACACTAATGTGAGCTTTAGAAGAAAATGGCGGTGATGTCTCAGAGATCCAAGAACATGGAGAGTTTCAGGGGCCCAGGTGCCACAAGGGACCCAAGAGAAGATCGGGAATCGGAGGCTGCAGGTCTACGCCGCCCGGTGTGGCCCTCTCCTGTGTAGTGTTGGTAGGGGGCAAAGTCATTTTTCGGCCTAATGCAGCTAGCCTAATGCTCCTTTGGAGAGCGTCAGCCAGTTGATAAAGATTATCTCTGTGTGATTTCGCACTGCGTATTCTTAGAAATGAACCGCACTCAGTTGCGTCCCATTCAGATCTGAGCGTAACTCGAGCTTTCTGAAGGCCGCGTTGTGGAAGAAAAGGAGTGGGTGGATGTAGTCAGTGTACATTAAGGACGTGCCCAAGTGCGGATATAAACGCATATTGTTGTATTTGTTTACATCAAATCATTTTCACCAACCTCAGCTCATGTGTAAGTCCAGGGGCTGATGTTCCGTTACCTATTCCAGCCCTTTGCTTTGGGATGTGACACTTCAAATTTCAAAGGGTCAGAATATCTGCTAATGTATTGTGCAGGTGTTAAATCATCTCTACAGGGAATAAAAATAAATAAATATATATATTTTTTTTACTTTTTATAAAAAATGCTAATTATTTGCCATTATTTTGTGACATCTACATTCATACAGAGGAGCTCGCAATAATCAGACACTCCATTAGCAGCATTACACTGTATTATCCTGCACTTGTGCGATATATTACGGCACATAGGACCTGATTCACACTTAAGAAGCTTTAGCTCTTAAGTGCAGGGTAATAAGAGATGAGCTGCTACACATGAACATGCCATTTAGATACGTAGATTCTATGAAGGCCGCACGTAGAAGCTTAGGCAGGAGGAGGTGTGCCAAGGCAGCCTCGAGGTGGAGGTGGGGAGGGATGTAGATTAGCCGGGGAGGGCGGGGAGAGGCAATGTCCATGCGTAGTTTCCTTCTTAAGAAAGAAAATACACACGGTAAGATACAGTGGTACCTAAAAAAGGGGGCTGGGTTCGGGTTCAGGATGGGTGAGTTAGGTGCGGATCATAGTTACATTGGACCTGATTCAGAATTACGTTTGAAATGCGTGCGCAACTTACGAACGTACGGAACATAAGTACAGAAATAAGGAACGCAAGCGAGCACGGAAGATAATAGGAACACCCACTATTAAATTGCATCCGTGCACATTTTAAACGCACACATTTTCTGTGCATAAATTTGGTACAGACATTGCGTACTTATGTTGTGTTTGTTATTTGCACATGATGCTGAGCGGTCTATTATTTAATCAAGTAACTAAATGATTGTGAACACTACATGTAATGTTTGTAGAAAGTACATGTAAAACAATGTAAAACTGTACATGTTAATGTGCAATTATTATTATTATTATTATTATTATTATTATTATTATTATTATTCCATTATTATTTAAATGTTTTCAAATTTCATAACTTACATTATAACATGACCAATTAATTAATGTATATATTATATATAGTTTAACTTTACAAACATTAAACATTTTTTAAAAATGTATTTTACATATATTGGGCCTGATCCAGAACAACGCCTCGGAACGAATTTACGGGTGGCAGAGACGGAAAATCGCTGTTTTGTAAGCACTACACATGCGCACCATAGAAAATACTCACATTAACGTAGCGTAATTGTGAACATATGGGCCATTCACGTATGTGTCACGTAAATACTTACGTGTGGGCGTGCCAATTTTACGTGAGTCCACAGTACGTGTGAAATACGTGAAGTAGGCGGGGGGTTGTATTTAAAGTGTACAGTATGGGCGTGCTTAGCTGCGTAAATTCGTCTAGCCCATACGTACGTGTGCGTATGACTGCGGTTACGTTGGAAAAAGTTAAGGTAGGGTTTGGAAAGCGTATCTTGCCAAAATACCTACGTGCAAGGGTTGTGCTGAGGGGAGTGTAACGAATTTACGCGCACGAAAATACGCTACGCGAATAAACGTACGGCAAACGTAGGTCTGGATCTACCCCATTGATATTTGTGTTAAAATGTTAACAAAGTAAACTTACAAAAACCATAGTCAGTCAAACATATTAAACTAATAATTTGAATGAATAAACTAGACAAAAATTACAGATCACGTAAATACACAAACATGTATCAAAAGATTTTACAAATTACAAAAGTCATGTGTTCTTAAGTTAAGTCCAGAATATGAAAACCTACCAACATCCACAACTGAAAAGCTACTTTAAGATAAGAACGCAAGTTAATAACCATGCCTTGAAATATAATTAGAGTTCCGTGATCCTCCCAGTCTTCTTATGTTATGAGGACGGACGTAATTTCAGAACAGAATTTTAAGTACGCAAGTACTCTGTTAGCAAGATCCGTACGCAAACGGTTACTGCACATGCACTGACGTAACTTACTATTCTTAAGTTCCATGCGTACGTAGTTCAGAATCAGGTCCATTGCGCTTAGCTACTGTGGGCCGTATTCAGGTGCGTAGATTTGTGATGTGCGTAGGTCATTTACGTAATCTACGTACCAGTTAAATTGCCTCCGTGCAGTCTTTATCGTTTAGTTATTAGGAGGCGTTCTAATGCTGCTTTGGGGAGTGTTTAGGTAGATGTGGGAGGGGGAGGGATTTAGATTAGACGGGGAGGGTGGCTGGAGGGGCAATGTCTGTGCATAGTTTCATTCTTAAGAAGGAAACTACGCACAGTAATATAAGGTAGCCCTGTGGCACTCTTAAGTGCCATAAAGTAACAAATAGCGGGGGGCGGGTTAGGAGCTGCACCAGTGACTTAGATGTGAATACGGCCCTGTGTGCTAATATGCCGCCCAAGTTTTTTTTTAATGCGTCTTCAGCGGACGCGATGCTTGCCGATTTATGTGCACCCCTGGATCTGCCCCATATACCGCACCCATATTATATTTTTTTCCACAAGGTTTAAAGCTTTGATGCAGTAAGACCTACTTGGTCACTGCTAATAGCTACACGCTAAAGGATTTGAAGGATTTCTGCCACACTAATGTGTATGACATGTTTGACTTTACAATCTGCTTCCCAGCAGGGCACCAAGTACAGTACAGCATTATTTTACAACATCTTCTCTTACTTATGTGAGGATGTCTCATTTCAGACCCTTGCACCAATCTGTAAGAAATTGCTATATATTATCCCTCTGGTTTCCAGCAGTGAAAACCATGACTTTACCTTGTTACCTCTGCTCCGGATACAAAGTTTTATTTTCTTATTTACCAATCTTAGTGTCTGACTTACTGCTGTCACCATTGTCACGAACATGACCCCACCTGAGACCTTTGTGACTTATCTGGGGCACAAGGGGTTAATCACAACAGCCACCTGGTCTGTTCTACAATGACTAATACCCCCTGTTCACCCCAAATATGACATTACTAATAAACTGCCATCCCCAAGACTATTCACAGGAGATTTTAGGTTCTCTTTTACACAAAAAGAAATACAAAAAAGGAAAACCAATTACAGGCGCTCAGTGAATCTAAGTAGCCGCTTATATTGTGATTTTCCTCCAAATGCAGCTGGTAAAGGGGTAGTGACTCCCTGATACAATAAAGTAAAAAAAACACACAAAACTACCAGCGCTAATGGTGGAAAAAAACAAACAACTAAAAAAATATATATATATAAAAATATATATAAGTATTACTATTAAATTAAACAAAAATAAAAATAGAAACAAATAAAAATTGAAATAAAAATTGAAAATAAAAATTAATCAACTCAAGCCTTCTTAAAAACAACAAATTTATTGTACTATATAGTCTGGTATATTAACTAAACAAATACCAGACAAAGAATGTAAATAAGTAAAAATAAAATAAACAAATATGAAAAAATTACATAAAAACACTCTGACCAATACTAAGGCAATAACACATTCAATGTTCAAAATATGGTGGAGAAAAGTGGCGAGGGACCTTGAGATAGCTAGTGTATGTGGAGTGGTAGTAGAGAATTATAAATAGTAGGTAAAATAAGGACGACAATGAAGATATGTCCACCACAATTACTGGATTCCTTAATTAGATGTCGAAATAGGGAAAAAACAGTCCCGTTATCCAGATAGCAGCAATAGAGATAGAGCTTCAATCCACTAAAATGAATTCACTAAATGCCCATCCACAAAGAGATTTAAAATCCACTTGTTTGCACAACTAAAGAGAGGGTGTCTCCGCCGGCCGAATAAGAAACCCCAGCACAGATACTTTGACTCTGTAAGACTGATGTAAATGGAGATATTGTGTTATTGCCTTAGTATTGGTCAGAGTGTTTTTATGTAATTTTTTCATATTTGTTTATTTTATTTTTACTTATTTACATTCTTTGTCTGGTATTTGTTTAGTTAATATACCAGACTATATAGTACAATAAATTTGTTGTTTTTAAGAAGGCTTGAGTTGATTAATTTTTATTTT
The DNA here is from genome assembly GCA_011038615.1 of Limnodynastes dumerilii. NCBI lineage: Eukaryota > Metazoa > Chordata > Amphibia > Anura > Limnodynastidae > Limnodynastes > Limnodynastes dumerilii. The sequence goes on from WWET01005130.1 coordinate 84,069, forward strand.
CAATTTTTATTTCAATTTTTATTTGTTTCTATTTTTTTTTTTTTATTTAATAGTAATACTTATATATATATTTATATTTATTTTTTTTAGTTGTTTGTTTTTTTCCACCATTAGCGCTGGTAGTTTTGTGTGTTTTCTCTTTTACACAAATCTAACACAATTATGCTTTATCAGAATTATCATAAACTTAGAATTACCTCTTCCGTTACCACAAGTAGCGTTTAATAACCAAGCTGGCCTCACACGATAATCTGTAATAACAGAGACATGAACTTATTAATTCATATTTAATATTATAAGAATCACAATGCTTATTTACAAAAGAATAATAAAATTCATATACAACATGCAAAACAGTTTCTTATAAAATTAAAAAGGTGAAAATACAGAAAGCACTTACACCAAGAACCTTCCACATTGGGACAGACCAGAAATGGGAAACACCTCCTTTGTTAAAAGATTTCATGAAGTGAATCAAAGGTCTATATCTGGGTTAAACCTTAAAAGCCAAAAAATGCCTCACTCTATCAGCCCCCACCTTTGGGAAAAGTGACAGGTCTGCTCTAGTCAGGCTCTGGCATTTATGACTCCCAATATCTTGATGGCCATTTATGCTAGATACTTTCCTCTGACAGAGTATATTACTTCATGCAGGAATAGCTCAAGACCTGGCCATAACACAGCCAACAGAACTAGGCCCAGAGCAATAAAAAAGATGCCTAAGAGTCGAAAGGTCAATTCATATTTCTTGCATACTGGTTTATATACAAGATATTAACTTATATCCTGACAACCATAGTTCCTATTTTCCCATTTCGTTGCCTTAAGCTGGCCATACACTAGAGCGATTATCGTCCCGATTTTCGAATTATCGTGGATTGGTCGAATTATAGCTGTAGTGTATGGTGCCGATTATTGTCAGAAACGGACGATAATCAAAAAATAATGGCTGCCGTCCGTATATCCAATCGGGTGGTTTGCAATAAAAATTATCGTTTATCGCTAGCGATATCAGACAGTGTGTGGGCATTTCTGATCATCGTTAATTTTTCTGCCGATTTTTCCTGACTTTATCCCCACCCCTGTAGGATGTGGCTATGCTGATGTAGATATCGTTCTTCCTGTTTATCTCTCGTGACCCGTAATGAAAGATGGCGTCTTGTAATGACTACAGAATAAAGTACCTGCATGTCTGGTAAAGAAAGCTATGGGCTTATATCAATGTGCAGCTGCGCACGAATGTTCGTCTGCCTACCATTACCCAAACTACATGTATAACTACCAAAAGACCCAAGATATATATGGATTACCATTAAACACAGATGAAATAAACAACATGAAAAACCATTACCCAGACTACATGTATAACTAGAAAATGACCCAAGAAATATATATGGTTTACTATTAAAGACATATGAAATAAACAACATGAACTAAATTTTCGACTTTCCATTTCCGCCTAAAATCCTCTAATGCTGCTGTCAATCAAACTCTGACACGGCCCCTTTTGCAAAACATGCGGCGATAATCGCCTAGTGTGTGGTCAAGAACGATATCTTCATCACCGACAAAGGCAATGTAAAATCGTGCATTTTTTTTACACTTTTGAAATATCGGATGAATTATCGCATAGTGTATGGCACCGATGTCGCTACCTGCCGCTAGAGGAAAAATCGGCAGAACTATCAGAAATTTCACGCCGTGACGATAATCGCTCTAGTGTATGGCCAGCTCTAGTGTATGGCCAGCTTTCGCCCTGATGCCCCCCCTCTCCCTTTCTCTGTGTTCCAACAAAAATGATTTTATGTCTTTAAATGGC
>WWET01005131.1:2397-13079 GCA_011038615.1 Limnodynastes dumerilii
GGGGGAGGGGGACAACACAGGAGGAGATGATGGGGAAGGGGGACAACACAGGAGGAGATCATGGGGAGGTGGACAACACAGGAGGAGATGATGAGGAAGGGGGACAACACAGGAGGAAATGATGGGAAGGGGGACAACATAGGAGGTGATGATGGGGAAGGGGGACAGCACAGGAGGAGATGATGGAGAAGGGGGACAACACAGGAGGAGATCATGGGGAGGTGGACAACACAGGAGGAGATGATGGGGAAGGGGGATAACATAGGAGGAGATGATGGAGAAGGGGGACAACACAGGAGGAGATCATGGGGAGGTGGACAACACAGGAGGAGATGATGAGGACGGGGGATAACACAGGAGGAGATGATGGGGAAGGGGGACAACACAGGAGGAGATGATGGGGAAGGAGGTGGACAACACAGGAAGAGATCATGGGGAAGGGGGACAGCTGCGACGGGCCCCAAGGTTCAGAGAGATCCCTGCAATATACTATTGAGTAGGGATAGGGGCCCCCAAATACATGAATGTACCGGACTCCAAGATTTCTGTTGCCAGGCCTGGCAGGGGTCTGGATCTGGGCCAATATCTTTAGGGGTAGTTTGTTACAAACTAAGAACAAACAAACCTAAAAAAGTAATAACATATGCTCAATGAATTTATTATCTGAATCTTCGATCTATATTACACAAATTAGGCCGGATCCAGAACAACGTACCTCAGCGGAAATACGTCCGTCAGGTGCCGAGGACAGTTACTACGCCTCTTTAAGACCGCATATACGTAATCTATGTAACGAAACGATACGTAGATTGCGTAGTAACTGTCCTCGGCCACCAGATTTTCGTTCTCGATTACTTATAGTCCTGGTTCTCTCAATCGACGGGCGGATGCCCTCTCCCGGTCCTTTCTCTCTGAAAGGTAGTCTTCTTTGTGTCCACTTCCCATCATTCCTTCTACAGCCATTATTGCAGGCTTTACTCAGGATCTAAAAGAAAAAGAAATACACTGCGCTGGGGCAGAAGATATCTACACTCCCAACTCATGCAGGTTCAGCATTTAAGTCCCAGTAGTAAACCACTCAAACGTTTGTTTGTTCCCATTTCTTAAGGAAGGCCGTTTTTCTGGAATGTCATGCATCAAGATCCGCAGGTCATTTCGGCATTCAAAGGACTTACTCTTTACTCAGCAGGACGGCTTGGTGGCCATACATGTCTAGAGATGTGGAAGAATTTGTTAATTCTTGTACTATCTGTGCTCAGAACAAGTCCCCCAGGTGTTCTCAAATTGGTCCTCTCCACCCCTTGTCTGTTCCCAGTCGTCCATGGACTCATATTTCCATGGACTTTGTCATTGACCTCCCCATCTCCCTCGGTTGCACCACCATCTGGGTGGTCATTGACAGATTCAGTAAAATGGCTCATTTTATCCCTCTTCCTGGGTTGCCCTCTGTCAGCACGTTAGCGGAACTTTTCCTCAAACACATCTTTAGATTGCATGGTTTACCCTGGGAGATCGTTTCTGACCGAGGTTCTCAGTTCGTGGCTAGGTTTTGGAAAGCCTTCTGTAATTTTTTGCGCATTAAACTTAGTTTCTCATCAGGCTACCATACTCAATCGAATGGACAGATGGAGAGGGTGAATCAAATCTGGAACAATATTTACGCTGTTTTTCCTCCACTTCCCAGAAAAATTGGGCCAATAACTTACCTTTTGCTGAGTTTGCATATAATAATTCTACTTATTCCTCCACCAAGGTATCTCAGTTTTTCTGTCTGTCAGGTTTTCACACTCGAGTCACCTCGTTATTTCTTCCTGAACAATCTCCTGACCCCAACATGATGCATTCTGTGAACCGTTTTAAATCCCTCTGGAGTAAGATCAGAATGGCTTTGGTCAAGTCAGCACTTGTTTCTAAAACCAGAATGGATCAACGTCGTTCTCCGTGCAAGTTCAAAGTTGGTGATAGAGTCTGGCTGTCGAAAAATATTCATCTCCGTCAAACTTCTCAGAAGCTAGGACCTCGCTTCATTGGACCTTTTCTCATTATCCACAGAATCAATCCCGTTGCCTTTTGTCCTAAACTACCTGCCTCCATGCATATTCCTAATACCTTTCACGCCTCCCTTCTTAAACCTTTCAAAAGTTCCAGCAGATTTCGTCCTAAGACCAGACCAGATTTCATCCCTACTCCAGACCAGCCCCGGTCATTGTCGGTGGCAGTGAAGAATTTATCGTGTGTTACAAACCCGGTAGTGATGGGGAGCAGGAGGAGGTACCGGAGAGTTAACTTGGGTCCAGAGATACTGTAGGTTGTCCCACACGATGCAGACAACAGGATCTGGATGAAGCTTGGGAGCGTGGCGGATGAAACCGACCGAGGCGCGGAGTCTAGCAGGATCGTGTCACTAGAGGTGAGGATAGTCTGGCGCTGCCGATTTACCCATAGGTCGCGGCCTCCATGGCAACACCCGGGAGAAGAGATAGAAGAACAGATGGGAGGAAATGGGAAGAGACAGGCCAGCAGAGCCTGGCCTGTAATGAACAACAGAGAACAATAAACAATGACAAATAGACAAGTGGGAAGTAACGGGACAAACAGGACACACTGGACTTACTGGGGTAATCTCACACTCAGTCACACAGGCAAGGTAAATACCAAGTGGGCAGCACAATAAGGTGGGAGAAGAGGCAATGGAACACTAAGGGTTAACAGGAGCAAGGTACAAGGCAGGAGCAATGATGGTACACTCAGAATCAAAGAACAAAGCACAAGGCAAGAGAGAGAGAGAGAAATAGCAGGCACAGTAGCTGAGAACAAAAACTATAACCAGCGTGGGAGAGAGTGCTGGTGGCGCTTAAATAGGTGCTGGCAGCTGCTGATAGGAGCTGCTGATAGGCAGAGGAAGAAGCAATTGGTGTTCCCCTGGCAACCACCAGGACGCAGAAAGGCAGTGAGGAGATCAGCGCCCATCTATCCGGCCAGCGCTGTCTCCACGTGGCTAATTTGCATAACGTCACGCTCCCGAGGGAAACTGCACTATTTAGTCCACTGGCAGGGCTATGGCCCAGAGGAGCGTGAATGGGTGGCTGCCGAAAATATTCATGCTGACAGACTGATTCAGAAATGTAATTATAAATTTCCTAGGAAACCTGCGTTTAGGGGTTCCTTAACCCCTCGTCAAGTAGGTGTAATGTCACGTCACGCTGCAGGGCTGCGGCAATCCTTAGAGTCTCACCTTGCTTCCTTACCTCCTCCTCGTTCCTTGAAGTCCTTCCAACCTTGCAGCTGCATCGTCCGGACGTCCAGGCCCCTCCGGCGTCCCTCTGCTCTCCTTTCGGCGCTTCTGCTCCCTACGTCTCCCCGCCTCCCGGCGCTCGCGGCTATGGTTGCTAGGGGCGCACATTTGGTCCGGTCGTCAGGCTGGCGTCTGGTGCGTTGCTCAGCAACCAATACGTCAGCCTATTGCTTGCTCTGGCGCGCTCCCAGCCCGCTCCTGATTGGTTAGTAGTAACTTACGCAGGAAGGGGCGTGCCGTGAATAATTAACTCGGCAGATACGAAGATTGGGTGGAGGGAGGTATTTAAATAGGTATTTAAATAGAAGATGCAACCCGGGAGTTTTCAAACAGCGGCAACATGTTTCATTCCTGTATAGAACTTTTTCAAGCCGGTATAACATAAACAAGGAGGATAATCAGCTGATCCTATAACCACAGTCTCCTCCATGTTATACCAGCTTGAAAAAGTTCTATACAGGAAAGCTCCCGGGTTGCTTCTTCTATTTAATCAATATAACACCTTTAATCATCTACTATCACGTTAACGGAGATCTCTGTGATTTTTCTGTAATGTTTTTTATCGGAGATCGTGATCATCGTACTACACCCCGAACCCAAAAACGTCCATAACCACACTGCCAGACGTGTAGGATTCCAACGACAGACACTGGACCGCTTTTCCCCGTGGAGGGGGTGAGCGTCGACCGTGTCTGCAACGGGACTCGCACCTGTGCCTAATATGGACTGAAGGCATAAATATTTTACAGCTTATCCATCATCACAGCCTGTCACAGTCAATTCATCTCCACTCTCCCACGTGTAACAAACCTGCTTTTACTATAGTGGGAAATCAATATATAGAACTTATTCACCATCTGAGTTCTACATAGAACGGAATATTCATATACCACAGTTGATTACTCCTTTGTTTTAGGACTTAACACCAGTTCTTTCATCAAGGACTTATATGCTATTTCCTAGAAGAAAAGTGCAATAACTGGTCTATATTAGTTCAGCTACTCTATGGTCATAATTTATATGTACATTGTATGTTTGTTTTCATTTACTTATTGATGTTGATTTTTATTGTGTATAGGATATTAAAATATTCTAATTTTTAAATATATCCATCAGTTTCTGATTGTCAAATATGTTCAGCCATTCTGAGAAATCTATAATACACTATAGCTGATTTCAGCCCAAACATTTTTTATTAAAGTGTAGCGCTGGTTACCAATATTTATTATTGGTTTTCTACTTTTTAATTAAATTGTACAATAGGATTACCTAGGTCCCCTAAACCACCAGCTGCTTACTTTTCTCTCACTTATTATCTTTCAAGTTAGCGCTGTCTATATTTTTTGCTCTTATATATTATGTGTCTGAATGAAACATATAAAAGAATTAACATGATGATGTACTAATAGCTTGAACTTAATGAGGGTGAAGGGAGGGATATAGGAGAAGAAAGGAATTGAGGAGAAGGCAATGGGGATAGAATGGGGTTGGTCAGTGGTACAGGACCTGATTCCATTGGCCCAGATCCAGAACAACGCTTGTGAGCGAATTTACGTGTGGCGGAGACGTAAAATCGCCTTTTGGTAAGTACTGCGCATGCGCACCATAGAAAATACGCTCAGTAACGTAGTGTAATTGTGAACGTATGGGCCATTCACGTATGTGTCACGTAAATACTTACGTGTGGGCGTGCCAATTTTACGTGAGTCCAAAATACNGTGTGGACCTGCCAATTTTACGTTACTCCAAAATACGTCTGAAATACGTGAAGTAGGCCGTTTGTATTTAAAGTGTAAAGTATGGGTGTGCTTAGCTGCGTAAATACGTGTTGCCCATACGTACGTGTGCGGATCACTGCGGTTACGTTGGAAAAAGTTAAGGTAGGGTTTAGAAAGCGTATCTTGACAAAATACGAAAGTTCAAGGGGTGTGCATAGGGGAGTTTATAGAAGGTACGCACATGAAAATACGCTACGTGAATAAACGTACGGCAAACGCAGTTCTGGATCTACCCCATAGTGTGTAACTGGTGCACAGCATAAAAGGTTGAGAACTGCGTCAGCAGAGGAGATTGTAATAAACTGTGTTTTCTTCCCATGTACACGGTAATCCTGCAATAGCAGCATTATTTAGAGAAAAGCTAGAAAGTGCTTGAATCAGCTTACTAACCCTAAGCAGGATAAAAGGCCACAGATTAATGGGTAGCTCATGATCTTCTGTCCCTGTGATTAACATAAGTCAACTTGTGCATATACTTGGAAAAACGTGTCCATTTCATTCATATACATGATTTATCATCAGGCATCACTGCTGAAATGAAGAACTTGTATAGAATGAAAGTATATACAGTTTTTACTGGTTGTTTTGTTGAGGGTGAAGGGTACTCGCAGAGATGTTTAATCAGTGTCTAATATGGTTACATGTTGGGGTGAGAGAAGAAACCCGAAAGGGGCGCTAACACTGAAACTTAACTAGAAATCATCAAGTATTTGGAAACTGTTACGGTCTGCGGCCTGAATATATTTTAGAAATACAGGCAGCTTAAAGCTGATTTTCGGCTGCCTCTATTTTGAAAATACTATTAGTGCGAGATGTTTAAGAATGAATGGGTAAGCTGCCGTTCTCATACTTACCCATTCAATCATTTGGAAATCGTCACGGCACACTACACCCGCCGCACCTCTGGACACTACACCCGCTACACCGCTGGAGGTGAGTACTGGGGACAGTGCTAGGGTCAGGCTGTGGGGAAGGGAGACTAGGGTTAGGCTGCGGGGAAGGGAGACTAAGGTTAGACTGTGGGGAAGGGAGACTAGGGTTAGGCTGCGGGGAAGGGGTGGTTAAGGTCAGGCTACGAGGAAGGGAGACTTAGGTTTAGGCTGCAGGGAAGGGGGGGTTAGGGTTAGGGTAATAAAAGGGGAGGCTTAGGGTAAGAATTAGGGAGAGGGTTTGGAATAGAATAGTTACTTACCTTTCAGAGCACCGTGTTCGGTGCTCCAGGGATCGATTGTTATTCCTCTTTGAGACACAAGCAATCGAAATAAGGCTGTTTGCAACGGGGATCCACACTTAATTAATGTTAATCTCTAGTCCAGACTGCATGGAAATGATGTGGTCTATACCTCACAGGTGTCCACCTAGACAGTTGTGCTGAAGAAAAGCTTTATTAATATTGTATTATTACTGTTCCCAGTTTAAAAAAAAGGTTTGGTAAATACCCGGCGTTAAAAGAGACAACACACAACAATTCTTAATTAACTATAGTATTTAATAAATTATTAATCAAAATACATGAATAATACTTGAAACAGAAGAAATATGTTCTGCGCTAGAGATAAAAGCCACACAACCTCAGTAATACACAAAAAATATATTTTCATAAAACAAATATTAAAAAGCAGTAAAAAGTGAAACAATTGCACAATGACTTCTTTCTATATTGAAATCGCCGTGGACTACAGGCTGCCTTTTAATATTTGTTTTATGAAAATAAATGTTTGTGTAGTACTGAGGTTGTGTGTCTTTTAATTCTAGCGCAGAACATATTTCTTCTGTTTCTTTTTTCCTCTCTATCAGGGTAGCAGTCCCTGATTTATGTGAGATAAAGAAATCTGGTGCTCAACTATACACCTAGGCTCAAGTTCATTTTTCTATTTCATGAATAATACTTAGCTTCAGCTGTTAGTTATTGCTTGATAATGATCAATCTACCCCTATCTCGATTGTTGTCGAGCTGGAAAAGTCATTTGCACAGTATGAGCTTGTATCGCATAATGGGGCAGATCCAGAACGCTTGTGAGCGAAAACGTAAAATCACGTTTTGGTAAGTACTGCGCATGCGCACATTAGAAAATACGGTCCGTAACGTTGTGTAAATGTGAACGTATGGTCCATTCACGTATTTGTCACGTAAATCCGTACGTGTGGGCGTGCCAATTTTACATGAGTCAAGAATACGTCTGAAATACGCTATGTAGGCGGGGGTTTGTATTTAAATTGTACAGTATGGGCGTGCTTAGCGGAAAGCAGAACTCGGACTAAATACGTACATTCAAGGGGTGTGCCAAGGGGAGTGTATAGAAGGAAACGCACGCGTAAATATGCTACGCTAGTAAACGGATTGCAAGCGGAGTTCTGGATCTATCCCAATGTTAGTATCACGCGCCCTCTGCTCATACCAAGCATGTTCTTGGCCTTGAAGGTCTGGTTCTACAGAGTATTAATAACATGTTCGCATAAAAGCACATTAAATAGACAACAGCAGCCATCTTAGGCTGCATAGTCACAATTGCGTGTCACATTGTTTGTTGTAAATAGACTATGTTGGCCCACTCCTTCCTACCCCCCATAATGTACAGTACAATAATATATCATTGTGTTGGGTACTCTGGATCAGGCTTTGTGTGTTCTAGACTTCATGGTCCGGATTCACAGTTACGTAGTTTTCGTCTTACGTGCGTTGTTTTAAGAATTGAGCTATTACGCATGTATAGTAGCTTATTTACACTACCTACATACCATTTCTGTACGTAGATCTAAAGACCGCGCTTACGCAATCTACATACAGAAACGGTACATATATAGCATAAATAAGCTACAACGCATGCGTAGTAGCTCAATTCTTAAAACTACGTACGTAAGAAGAAAACTACGTCATTGTGAATCCGGACTCATATGAGCAGCAAACGCAGTTGTAACAGTAATTGTTGTGGACCAATGTCAAGCTGAAGGGCATCTATTGAAGACTGGCAAATATTTACATTTTCCTTATATATTCTGCAGTTAATTAACTTTTCCTTTAAGGAATACATCGATTCTAATCAGTAACACATTCAATGTTTTCCGTGGTTGTCAAAAAAAAATCAAATTTTAAAGAAAATGGAAGATAGTTTTGATGTAAAAATCCCATTATCTGTTTTCTTAAGATTCACTTTCTCCATCTCATCTTTCATCTCTTACAGAGCAGACAGTCTCTTCTTTTCTTTTCACATCCTTCCTTACTATCTGTTGTATCAGATCTATTACTTCACTAACATTGGTTCCCCCAGAGTGGTAACTGATGGTGTCAGCGTCATGGACCTCCTACCATTCTAACCTCTTTCACCCGTTGTAGTTATCCAAACCTCCTTTCTCTCCAGTTCACATTAACCAACTTTTTTAATGAGCTCTCATCATTCCTTACCTTTGTTGGCTACTCTCTTCTTCCTCCTTCTCTGTGACTTACTCTCTTCTCTGTGGGTGACTCTGATGTGTGGATCACTGCTGTGAATGGCCCATTTTCAAAAGGGCCGTTCTATCCCTGCCAGTTCCGAACTGCATGGGAAATCACAGAGGCAAAGCAATCGATAGACTGAAGACAGAAGGAACTTTCGTATGTCTCTATTTCTGAAGCCAGCCCATCGTAGCAGGGACTGCAACCGAGTATAAATATAACCCCGACCCTTACCATTATCCTTACCCTAACCCTCCCTTCCCCACAGACTAACCCTAAGACTCACCTCCCAATAGCCTAACCCTAAGACTCCCCTCCCTATAGCCTAACCCTAAGGGCCTCATTCATTAAGAACGATTTTGCCTAAATCGCCTCAAATCGTGTGATTTGGGGCTTAAAAATCAGCAAACAGTATTTATTAAGCTCCAAATCACACGATTTGAGTGTGATTTAGAATCGCCTGTATTTTAATCGCGGTCCCGATTTTTTTTTAAATGTTAAAGATAGCAATTTTGTTATTCATTAAGGGCGATTTCACCAAATCACGGTGAAATCGCCTAGAAATCACACAAGAAAACAATCGCAGCCAGAGGGGTGCGATTCTATTTTTTTTGCCTATCGGGACTGACAAAAACACATGTCCGTATAACAGACATGTGTTTTTGTCTGTTTAAAACCTAAGTTATGCATGGCTGAAAGCCTTAGCCATGCTGTACTGATGGAACTAAAAGGATCAGCAAAGCTGATCCTTGTAATTCTATCAGCACAACATGGTTAGACTTCTAACCATGCAGCGCTGCCTGTAGTGTGTAAAAAATAAAAAAATAAAAAAAATCCACAAAACATACATTAACCCCTACATTCCTAAAATAAAGTATGCATGTAAAAAAAAATAACTAACAATGTTCCCTAAATGAGTGGACTTACCTTCGGTGGTCATCTCTCCTAATTAAAGTGAAATGGGTGCATTGTATCGTGTGTAAAAAATATTCAAAAATATTTGTACACTCACTGTTTGATGTCAGCATCTTGGGAAGCCTTCAATTCTTCTTAGTAGGATGTCTTCTGGACTTTTCTTCTTCATTGGATAGTCTTCTCCTGTTGCCACGACGCAGGAACGCTTCTTAACTCCATCGGGGCTGCTCCTTATGACGATCAGGTCACTAGGGGGCAGTGTTTTTAGAGTAGAGATGACGTCAGTTACATTGGTCCTCTACTGTTTCTCCACTATAAAAACACAGCCCTCTAGTGACCTGATCGTCATAAGAAGCAGCCCCGATGGAGTTAAGATGCATTCCTGGGTCTCGATGGCCCCCAATGCAAAATCGCAGGTCAAAATCGTTTTTAATGAATGAGGCCCTAAGACTCTTCTAGTTGCAACCTAACCCTAAACTCCAACCCTCCCCTTTCATTACTGTATCGCTAACCCTCCCTTCCCCATTGCCTAACCCTAAAACTCCATGGAGAGTTTTACTCACCTCTCTGGTCTGTTCGGCGGGTCTCTCCAGTCGGTGCGGCTGGTCTCTCTACAGCTTTCGGCTGTCTCTACATCTAAAGAGATTATTGACAGCGACGACTTGTACTGGACTTTAACTTGACATGATGACACAAAGAATGGTTCCCCACTTCTAATAATGCGGTGGGCCAGGCACTGCTTGTGTTGTGGCTGCACTGTTAATCCAAAAAAACACTTTTTCTGGACATTGTATTGTTCAGGAGAGCTATTATAATTAATGTTATTATATTTTGTTTATTTATATGGTGTCACAGCACTGTGGTGGACCTACATTTTTGGGGCCCTGAAGATTGAACTGTTATAGAGCCCCTTCGGAATCAGCATCAATAGGTCTTTACAGGACCTTGAGGCACAAATGGTAGAAAACGGATTGGTGGGCCATTCAGTAGGCCCCTTGCCACTAGCAATGAGGTCTGGGTAACCGCTGTTATCTTCCTCAATGTAGGGAGTAGGGATGTCACACCCTATCCTATGGCGTTACGTACAAGCTACATACAATCAGAGTTGCAATGCATAACATCTGCCGTGTGCATGCACACTTCGGGGCAGATCCAGAGCTACGCCGTCCGCTGTAGTTACGGGTTGATGTTGCAGATGTTGCAGATGTTGTCCGGCGTAATCCATGGCTCGTAATCCACGGATCTAGCGTCCGTAACTACA